>PVIU01010480.1:57500-69831 GCA_004026605.1 Ondatra zibethicus | reverse complement strand
CTCTTCAACTGCACCTTGGGGGCTCAATCCATTGCTCTGATGTGAATGTGGGTCTCTGTCTCTATCTCCATCCATCGGATGAAATTTCTATAATGGTGATCAAGATAATCATCAATGTGACTATGGTACAAGGCTAGTTCTGGCACCCTCTCCTCTGCTGCCTGAATACCTAGCTGGGGACATGCCCGTGGACACCTGGAATCCCCAGGGCCAAGTATCTTGCAAACCCTAGAATGATTCTCTTAATGTAGATATCTTATTCCCTTCTCCAATGTCCACCTTTCTTCCATCTTCACCCTCCCACTCCCCCCAGCTCTCCCCAGTCCTTCTCCCTTCTCCTTCCCCCTCTCCTCTTCCCCTGCTCCCCTACCTCCCACCTCTATCCCCGCCCCCTGGCTTCCAACTTTTGCTTGATGATCTTGTTTACTTCCAACTTCCAGGAGGTTCTGTGTATGCTTTCTTGGGGTTCACCTTGTTATTTGGCTTCTCTGGGCTTGTGAGCTAAGTGCTTAGTGTCCTTTATTTATTTATTTTATAGCTAGGGTCCACTAATGAGTGAGTACATACCATAATCATCTTTCTGGGTTTGGGTTACCTCACTCAGGATAGCGTTTTCTATTTCCATCCATTTGCATGCAAAATTCAAGATGTCATTGTATTTTACTGCTGAGTAGTATTCTAATGAGTATATAATCCACACTTTCTTGATCCATTCTTCCATTGAGGGGCACCTAGGTTGTTTCCAGGTTCTGGCTATTGGAACTCTACTCCTCAAACTGGGTTGCTTTGCCCAGCCTTAACATGGGGAGGTGCTTAGTCTTACTGCAACTTGATATGCCACATTTTGTTGACACTCATGGGAGCTCTATCCTTTCCTAAACAGAAACAGAGGAGGAGTAGATTGGGAAATGGGAACAGATGGCGGTGGGAACTGTGACTGAGATGTAAAATTAAAATTATTTCATTCATTAATTAAAAAGAGCAGCCATACAAAGGCCTACCATCAGCCGCTTCTCTGGAAAACCATTGTCTCTAACCTGATTCCCAGTTCTAAGTCAGTTGGAAAATTGAATCTACTGATTCAAAGGCCATACCTGTGTAAGTAGTGGCTCCATAATGGCATTTCTGCTCATCATAAATTAACAAGAGATGCATCTTCCAAAGCTACACACAGCTGTTTAGAAAACTCTATCTTTGTTAGGATGAAAAGGACATCTGTGTGTTTGAAGGATTCTGAACACAGAGGTGAACCACAGTTTATAGCAAAAGGATTAATGTAGTATCCTTTAAGACTGTGCATGTTTAAAAATAGCATGAATAGTAATTGAACATGACCCACATATGCCTCACTTCAGTTTCTGAGTGAATAAGACTGGGTCATTTCTGCATCCTGTGAGCACATAATTGTCATGGATATATTTAGTAGCTGACAGGACCATCACCTTGTTCCCTCATCTGTGGATGAAGTGTTATTACATTATAAAGGGCAAAGCAGAAGCCTGTGAAACTGTTCCCTTCTCCTTTTATAGTAAGTCATATGAATACAACATTGTCACTAAAGTGGCACAGATTAATGTCACCCTCAAAAACATCAAGGATATGACAGTGATATTCCTTATTGAACACTTGATTAATCTAATGATGAGCTATAAGAAATAGATCTTGCCAAATGAAAGCAACCTGTTATACACGTGGCAAATACTATAATGATGTGGTTGGCAAATTAATATTTGTATGTGTATTAGAGATGAGAGGTATTTATAATAAATTCCTTCATCCTGTTCACTCACAGTAGTCTTGCACTGATCCAGAAAGGTTATTTTTTTTCATTTTTTACAAGGAAGAGTGACCACATACCCTAGTGTTAGCACTTGGAAAGACTACAGGCCACACTAACACTCAAGATGGAAGTTTGTCACCCTGCTCTCTATCACAATGTCAAAGAAAACGATCCATCTAGACAGGTGTTCCACTCATTATACAACTTCACTATACCAAAGTTCACTAGTGGATTCTTGTGAGGAGCCTGTCACAAACTGGTTTGGGCTTTCTAGTTCTTGAAGTCTTTGTGAAAATTACTGATCTACACCATTGCGCAGTCTTAGTTCCTAAAATGAGTGGGTCCCAATAACATTTCATTTCCTAAGACAGGGAGTAGATCAAATGTGCCTTGGAAACCAAAGATTTACTGTTCTTCAGTATGCAAATGGTACCATGTCAGCTTGGTTAAAGGCACAAATTCAACAGAAATAAAAATAGTATACATTGTCAATTATTGAGAACCTGACAAGTTTATGAGGTGTTTAGGCTCCAAAGAGTTCTGAGTAATACTAGAACCTTTCATTCAAAGTAAAACTCAGGATCTCAGGATGCTTCAGCTTGTATTTGTTTTTGTTAAGAAACTGGGTCAAAGTTGGATGGCCCTGTGGATCTTGAAATTAGTATGTCCCAATCTTACCAATATAGTGGATTCATTTATTAGATGTTGCCTAAGATCAGTTTTGAATGAGATTCAAGCAATATAACCCTCTGCAGTAAGTTCTGGTAGTGATTGAGTACATTCAAGTAGGTAAAGGTAACCTGTTTTATACATGGAAGACTATATGTTAGCATGCTAACTCCAAAAAGCCAAAAAAGGACTGGTGTAAGGAAACCCTTGGAGCTCTATAGTCAGGCCTTGAGTTTGCTGAAACAGAGCATGATCTGCATTTGCAGAAACAGCTCTTAGCAAGCTACTTGCTCATTTCCTTTTGATATGCAAAACTCAAAAGAAAACCAGCTTTTAAAAATGTTGCATGCATAAATGCATGTATATACATATATATTCTTAAACATAGCCTGTTCAGTCTTTGTAATTTTACTAGTATGCATGTTTTAAACAAGTCATGAATTTGAAAGAGAGCACGAGAGGTATATGAGATGGTTCAGAGGATATGGAAATGATGTAATTATATTTTAAATTAAAAAAGATAAAAGAAATAATTTAAAAATGAAAGCCGCTTATAGTCTATTGTTTGCTTATAGTCTATAGGTGTTCATTGTCAAAAGATAGTTCCAAAGAACATCTGTTGTGCTTCTTTTGCATCGTGAATATGAACTACAGTTTACACCCATAACTTTACTATCAAATATTCTCATTACATTTGATTTTGAGACACTGACATTAAGCATGATGGGAAGATAGAAATTTACTTTAATTGCTGATCTTATTAGGATAACCATGTCTTGTAATTGACTTGAAGAAGCACTTTATATCTGATGGAATGATGGAAGATTTAAGAAGTACTTAATGCCAGGACAGCTAAGACTATTACACAGAGAAACTGTCTCAAAAACAAAAAAGGTAGTTAGGGAGCTGGTGTGATCCATACTTGGCTGGAAATAAAGAGGGAGTTATGAAGAAATAAATGAACTTAAGCATAGACAAGAAGGTCTTTAAAATGAGAGTCTTACCTGAGTTGTTTGGGGCAAAGCTTAACAGCCAAGACAAGGCTCTCTGTCCCCCAATAGGAAGGTAAGGTTGAAAATCAGAGGGAGGAAATGGTAGCAGTGGGCTCTTTTCTAGGGGTTCCATGGAAAGAGCTGGAAGAAGGAAGGAGAGATGAAGAATGATGTAAATACCATACTCTTTTATTAAATTCTGTGAAAAGTAATTAAAATAGCTAAAAGTCAGAGAAAGGTGTTTTACTTGATGCTGCCTCATAGGAAAGAGGAACAAATAAAAACGTTAAGTACCCTCTCAGTTCATCTTCAGTGTGATGACACAAAGTTTTTGATCAATCTATCTTTCTGTTTGTCTATTGTGTATTTACATATTTATTTTTTGTTTTGCAAGACTGTGTTTCTCTTTGTAGCCCTGGCTGTTCTGGAACTACTAATTTTGTAGACCAGGATAGCCTCAAACTCAGAGATGCACCTGCCTCGGCCTCCCATGTGCTGGGATTAAAGGTGTGTGCTGCTCCATCCAGCGATGACATGAAGTTTAAACTACTGAATTTTAACTGAAACTGAAATAGACCTGTGCAATATATAGTTAAGGTGAAATGCGATTCACCTGTAGTGAGCTGAGACCTGCCAGTGGAGCACTGAATCAATCCATCACACTATGAATATGATGCTTAGAGCACTGGACAGGGCAGAATGTGTAGCTTATACCAAAAGAAACTCAGGATATCTATGCTACTTCACCTTCTTATGCCAATGTCTCTTCTTGGTTTATACTGTGCTAGGTACTAGATTAGCTGACACTGGAAGAATAATTAGAAACTGCTTTACAGTTACATTACAATCACAGGCTGATGTGAGAGTCAAAGAAACAGTTTCTAAAGAACAACCCAAGTGTGGATGCCTGCTAAATACAGATGTGGTATGGTAGTTACTACTCTGTAGTGAGGAGGACTTAGAGAATAAATGATCAAATGTTAGAGAGTACATCAGGGCAGTGCCAAATACCAGTCTGGAAAAGATAGGAAGTTTAAAATAACTAAATAAGGATAGTTAGGAATGGGCATAAAGATAGGCATTAAATTGGGCGGCAATGTAGATATTTTAGCTCGATATCGACCTATACTGAGGTGAACATGCCTTGAAGTAGAATTCCTTAGTAGTCACAAGAACTGACTTATTCTCAGCAACTTCCATTCCCATCTTCCCAAGTACATGCTCAGGTGCTCATAACTGAGTATCCTTTGTGGTAGTACTGGAAGCTTTTCATGGGTCCAATATTATGGGTTTTTTTTTTTCACCAAGACTTCTACAAGTGCTGAAAGGCTGAAACTTTGTATGCCATTAGCAAAGTGAAAAAATGGTACTCTTACTCTGATTACCTCATAAGAAAATTCCCCAGCCACTTACAAATAAGGCAATCACAGTCTACATTTGCCAAACCACAGGGTTAGCAAATGTGCTCATAAGCAGTGTTGTGTTTTCTATAGATGTGGTTGAGCACCCATATAAAGACTGATGATGACCTACAAGCCTCCACTGTATGTTCAGTACCCTGGGGTATCAATGACTTACTGGTCTCCTACTACACCTTCTTGGGAAGTCTTTTATGAGGATTTTATCTGGCCAAAATAAAAGATTCAATAAATTTCATAAAAGTACTCATAATTTTGCAAATTAGAAGCAATAGTTAATGATTAGCAGGAGTTGGGGTTGGAGATTCCACCTTCTTTGCTTCTTGAGGCATGATATTTATTCAAAGTGCATCCACAATCTAAAAGTGAACTGTGTTGACTTCTCTGATACCTGTGGTGGTTTTCAGCTTTTACCTTTCCAGTTTGCATGTCGTCTTTATCAAGACTGAGTGAAGCCCAAAGATCCACATGGTAATGAGATTATTGAAAAGTTTTTATTTATTCTAAGTGATTCATTTAATTTATTCTTTGGAAATTTTCATCAATTTTATCAGAATTAGTAAAAACTTAGAAACAGATATTGGAGTTCAAGATGAAGATCAGAAAAGCAAAGCAGCCAAGTCATTAGAGAGCTCTTTACCGCTACAGAATCATAAAACTGAAAACAGAGTGAGTTCCTGTCTCATCCAGCCTTATATTCCTCTCTAGTGCTGGTATTAAAGGCATGAACCATCACTGCCTAGCCTCTTCGGCTAACTAGTGTGACTGCTGGGATTAAAGATGTGTGCCATCACTGCCTGGCCTGTGTGGCTGACTAGTGTGACTAGCTTTACACTTTGATCTTCAGGCAAGCTTGTTTGTTAGACGATAAACAAAATATCACTACAATAAATGTATAAAACACTTCTTTATCATATTCTCCCATACTCTCCATTCCAACTTCTCCCAAGGCACCAATGTAGTTCCATTGTTGTTATTATTATTATTATTACTCTTTTTATAACCCACTGCATCTAATGTATGCTTCCTGTATGTTCACGAACATGAAGGCATCCACTGGAGCATATGTAACCAGATATGGGTCATGTCCCTGAGAGGTAATAACTCTACTACCTAAGCAGCCCTCAATTGCTCCTCAGCTGGGGTGTGGCCTTGTGAGCCTGCTCCCATACCTATGATGGAATTTTGTTGAGCTGGATCTAGTGCAGATCTTGCAGTTGTCAAATCATCTGTGAGTTCATGAGTGCAACAGTGATATCACGCCAGAAGACAACATTTCACATCATTTCTCTCCATTCTTCAATTCTGACACTACTCTTCCCCCTTCTGCAGTGATATTCTTTGAACCTAAAAGTAGGAAAGTTGATGTACATGCCGTTTTTAGGGGTGAACCCTCATAGTTACTTATTCTCAGCACCTTGATTCCCTATAAAACCTTTGCAGTAATGGCTGCCCACAGCAAAAATATCTTCTCTGACCAAGGTTAATAATGACACAGACATGGATACGCAATTTGTCAGACAGGCTACATAATTCTCTCAAACAGTTTAGTATGTCATCCTTGCTCTTGGTGGCCAATCATATCTAGGTGATATGACTTTATTTCCGAAAAAAAGGACATAGAGAAAGCAATCTTAAACTGACTGGGGGGCTTCATTCATTATGGCCAACTTACATGGAACCAGGCTACTGTGAATAAAAACACATGAAGAATTTTACACAGCACTGGAATTTATGATGCAACATCAGCCTTCCAAGCAATATGTGACAGTGGCATGGCACTTGTTGGTGCAACCAATCACTTTATGATTTGATTTGAAGCCAATTATACAAGAGAAAATTTATGCCTAATATTGCAAACTGTGTTATTCTGGGAGTCACAAGAACAATTGAGCATGTTGATCACAGTGCACATGACAGCATTCTAGAGATGAAAGTGTGTATAGAAAGTCTAACTGCCTAACCTTTCAGGCCTAGAAAATTTAAAATTTTGCCTCAAGTTATAGATTCACTTCAGGGAAAAATGCAGCAGACCACTGGCTTATTGATATTCATCCCAAGACTCATCTTTGATATAAGCAGCCATATCATTAAATATGTCTTCAGAAAGGAAATAAAAATCAAAAATTATCTCAACAAAATGCGGTCTCATTTAAAGACTGCCAGAATATAGACACACCAGACACGGGGGAACCAAGAACTTTTAAAACCACTCGATATTTGGTTTTCTAGTGCTGTGTCAGCAACATTTTTCGTAACTACTGGATTGTATCTGATGTTGACAATGTCAAGTGATATGAACTGCTAAGAAAGAGTAGGAAAATCAACCATTTCATCACAAATGTCACTGTACTTTAAGAGAAAAAGGGATGAAAAAAACAGAGCAACTTAATTCACATGGTAGCTGCTAATGTGGGGTTTCAGGGATGGCACTGGAATCTCACCAGAAGGTCTGAGATGGCTCAACAGAGCACCTAGGCTCTGAGGAAGCATAAGGCAGAAGGAAGCTGAGGACCTAGTGTGAGACTGACAAAGAGTTGTTTGTTTAGATAATTCCCCCATATCCTACTGTCCTTGGGCTGAAAGGAAGATGGTTACTGGAATTGACATATATGAACATGGTTCTAGACAGGGCTGATTCTTATTTGAGAGTCATTAAAAGATCCAAAAGTGAAGCTAGAACTTGTATAGGAGTAAGACAACTTCTTAAAGCACAGTTCTGATAATGCCATAGCCCAGCTTTAAATTGAAACGTCTCCCCACTGTCCTGTACATAAACTCCATTTCTGATGTCAGACCAGTTTTAAGCATACACTGTTTCAGATAGCATATAACATTCAAGTCAGAGAAAGTTTCTCCTTATTGGATATATTTTATTTTCTCACTCAATTGACCCCTCCCAGACTTCCAATGCAACTCTTTGATAACTACAGTTTTTCTCTCTGTCTCTCTTTCATTTCCACTAGGTCCAATATTCTTGACCTTTACCACAAAATTTAAAGACTAACTTTTATTTTATGTGCATGTGTATTGTACCTGCATGTTTGAACAAGGACCACATGCATACCTGGTTTCTGTAGAGGACAAAAGAAGGTGTCAAAGCCCAAAACCCCTGGAAATGAAGTTGCAGGTGTTTGAGAGCCTCTATACTGCTGGTGGGAACTGAACCCACATCCTCTGAAAAAACAGCAAGTTCTCTTAACCTCTGGACCATTTATCCAGTGCCTACTGCAACATTTAAATGCCACCCTACTCAGGAACCCATCTGGTGAAACATTCTGGTACTCCTTAGTATTCTTCGAATATTGAACTATAACCTTGCTTTAAGTAACTGCATATGCTATTCTGCTGTGTGTTGATGTCTACATATGTGTTTTTGAATGAGCAGTGGTAGCTAAGACACATATTGGCAAAGATTCTTGACTCATGTATTATAACTTTTGGTTCTCTGAGTAGTAGCGTTGAGGATTTTAAATGCAGTTCATTAGGAAAAGACTTCATATTGAGTGAAATGTTTGGGATGTTAAGTAATTGACTCTAATTTCCCTAGAAATAAATGAAAGATACAAATAAAAATCTGTTTGGCTCTTAGTAATTATGATTTTAATAGCTAACCCGTTAAAATACCCACTTTCCAATCTTAAAAGTTGTGCACATGGCCTCATTTGGCACTCCACAGTGATCCTCATAAGTAACTGTGCTTGTTGTCATTTCATTGTTAGAAATATCACCGACAGTTGGCTAAATGACCTATTCAAGAGGAGATTTACTTTTCTTAGAAATCAGAATTCACAAATCAACTAAGTCTAAAACACCAAACTAAACTGTCACATTCCAAATATCATATTCTTTTTGCTTTTGGGACAGACGCTAAAGTTACTGGGTAAGGTCAGAATTCATATATGAAGGTATATGTAATTGTATTATATAGTATGTAAGACACATACTCTCCCATTTCATAATAAAGAAACCTCTGTTTGGGAGGGGCCATGAGACTTACTAATATGGGTGGAGTCCTGAGAAGACCCTACACTAAATTATTTTGGTTTGCCTTATTCCCAGGTACTGTCACTAATTTCATGTCACAGATAAATCAGTTGGAACAGAGAAGATCAAAAACCCCTGCAAGTCCAGAGCTAACAGACCTCAGATATTATATTAATCAAGTTCTGCAACTCTAGAGTTAACAGACCTCAGATACTAGAATCAAGTTCTGTGCTTCTGTACCTAAGCTATCTCTTTAGTATCAAACTGTTAGAAAAGGATATTAAGATATGGCATGGGGTAGGGGAAAGAGTGAGTCTATGAGTCAGAGAAGTGGGAAAAACAGCAGTGAATATAAAGCAGCAAGTAAGATATGTGGCAAATATCAGCTGCACAGGCCTTTCCTTGGAGGTAACATATATGATAGGAAATTCTCATAATAATGTTCAGGTCACAGGAGGGATATTTGATATTTTGCTTCAGAGACACAACACTTATGGTTTCCTTTAGAGATCAGACATGCTTCAGGAAACACTCACTAAAACATTGATGCCAACAGTGAGCATTAAATTCTCCTCCTTTCATAGATGCTCGCATTATTCTGCTTTGTTCTTTTTCCTGGGACATACAGGGATATGCACAAACTCATTACCTTTCAATAACAAACTGAACAGTTATACAAATACTTCAACAAATGACTTCTAGATTAGGTAATTCCTTTAGGGGTTACACGGGAAAACCCCTGTCTATTTGATTTACAAATGCAGATGGTTAGTAATTCTTGAATTGTTATTGATGTCTCCTAACGTCTTTCTCAGAACCCTTAAAGAGATGTGCATAATTCTTTAAGACATAATATTACACTTAGGAATTGCTCTAAAAGATCATCAATCTTTTGTGTGCGACTTTGAGCACTCAGCTAGTGTTAAATAAACCATGACGAGAAATGAAATTCAAAATACATTGAGTGATTTCTGCAAAATGCTCTCCATTTGCCAATTATGTCCTACCATAATTCATTTTATCAGCTACTCATTATTCTTGGCTAAAAATACAGTTATGACAAATAGTGTATCTCAGAGGAAATTTCATGATCAATATGTTTCAGCCAAACCGTTGCTTATATTTCGTACTTGGTGAAAATAATATTGTGAGTGATGGCAGTGACTTTATTTGCCATTGCTGATGAATTTCATTTTCAGGAGTATAAATATAACGAAGAGGGCTATCAAAGCCAAGCACCATGCATCAAAAAGCAAGTCACAGCTGCTAAATATAGAACGGACTTCCACTGAGAAGGAAGGCATTCAGTGAAGTAACTCTTATTTTTATGCAATTCATAGTAAAAAAAAAAAAGCCAACACAAAATCTGAGAAGCAGGAGGAGAAACTGCACTGGTTGCCTCCCACCCTCAAGAAGTGGCTGATAAACCTCCAAAGGCTTACAATGTGAATCAAACGACCTTTATTCTATGTTTTCTGCAGGATGTAAGCAAAGTATGGAACCATTTTCAGATATTTAGATCTTAGGTCTTAGATTTTATGTATCTTGGGAAAAAATCATAACCTCACTTTAATTTTCTCACTAATGTAACTTTTCCTTGCTAATTACTCATATAACAAATAAGATAATTTTCTAAAATAATTATATGTGAAAGCTATTCAAATATAAAGTCATTATTATTACGACATATTCTCCAGAAAATAGTATTTTTGTAACAGTGAAATAAGATTAGAATTAAAACAATGTATTATTCATGCCCGTAAGTCATTAAATGCAAATGTATTAATAAAGTTTATATAGTAAACATATATATATGAATTAATAGATTCATGAAATTAATTAAAAGCAATTTACATATCATCATATTTCATTCTTTTTTAAACAACATATAGTAAGTAAGAACTGCTGTTTGAGGTATTCAACAGCATACTGCAATTCATCTGTGTATCTTCCATCTTGCTGTTTTTCTCTGATGTTTTCAGGAGATGTTTCGTCACCGAAGTTTAGCAGCTGCTGAGGACTGTGATTCTCTCTGTCCCCTCACCTTATACTTGATGGGATCCCAGTTCTGTTATTTCACAGCAGGAACATTTTGATCAAATTATAAACCTTCTAGAATTTTTAGAGAGGAGTTGGGTGCAAATGGTGGTGAGTGCAGAAGATGACAGAATAGAAAGTTTTCTCAAAGGAGGAATCAATCATGGGTTAGTGTGCAAGTGAGGAATACTGAGTGTTGGTACAGTCAGAATACATTTTCTGTGTACATCCTGTGAGTAACACTAGGATGACTGTGTAGCTAAACCAATGTAACAGAGCAGTATATAGAAACCTCCTCCCTTGTCTCTTAAGTAGTAGAGAATTCTCAGAGTGGGGTAATGAGCTGGGCAGAGCCTTTCTTGGAGAGATTCATGCAGGCTTGAGATTCAGGCTAAAAAGTATTAGTTAAAGACTGAAAGGGAATAAAGTAGGACTAAGAATTATGTTTTTCAGTTCCTTATTTCTCTTACACACTGACTTTCTTCCCCACATCCCTTAGTTGACTAATATGAGCTCTTATCCTACATACCTATGGTGGAGTTCATTGATTTCTATGACCCCCAAAAATTGGGTGTGAGTTTTAGAATCCAATAAGGCTATGTGAAAATCAGAAATCTAAAATTATTAAGCGCAATGGACAAATTGTTGTCAAGGCTTTCAAAAACCATTAAGTGAAAAATATTTTCTTCTGGTCAAGAGAATAAAATCTCTGGCCTAGGTGGAGACCTAACATTCATTTTGGCAGCCCAATGACCCAATTGAAGACAGTTGACACAAAACATGATTCTTTTTATTAAAGTAGATGAGATTACTTATTCTGGAGTCAAATATAAATAATGATTATGATTAGTAATAAACAATGAGCTTACACCAAATTCCATGTTCCAAGTTCATATAGGAATAAACGAAGTCATGAATAAAGACTCCTTTCAAATGTAATGGTAGAGCAAAGCTGAGGACATAGCTGTCGGCCTCATATGTTATCTGATGACATTCTTAGGCATTTGGTTGGTAGAATACAAGGCTTTGTAAAGTTAATACATCCCTAAAATTTTGTTAGTCACATGATGTTGTCTGCCACAGAAGTGAGGATTTAGGTGGTAAAGATAGCTCAAGATAAATTATAGTAGGGCTCTAGAGCTGCAACCCTCCAAGTAACTGCAGCTCTGATCAGTCAATCAGCATTTGCAGAAACACCTTCATTCCAGGAATCCTGTTCATAGAGAACACCCCTGATAAACCCATTAAAGACAGACTCACCTCAGGCTGAATTAAATGAACAGGTGGGATAACTATCTGTTTAATGGGGTAATACCACTTTTCTTCACAGAATTCCTATCCCTGAGACCTGACTCAAAGAGATTCAGAAAGACATAACCATCATTTTTCTCTCTGTCTTTTTCTTTCATATTTTGGCCGGAGCCTAAACCGTTGTACCTCGTACTCTG
>PVIU01010480.1:0-52500 GCA_004026605.1 Ondatra zibethicus | reverse complement strand
ATTAGTTTAGCAGCATTTATAAATAAATATCTTTTAGCAGCTGTTTCTAATTCCTTAGCATTCAAACAATTCAAAAAGAGCATAATAATATACAGTATTCAGATTCTCTGTGTATTTTCCATCTTTATGTGGCTTTACTTTAACCTCTATTTCTTTTATTTTTACTTTTACTTTTTGAGACAGGTTCTCTGTATATCTTTGGCTGTCCTGGAACTTCCTCTGTAGACCAGGCTGTCTTTGAACTCACAGAGATCCATCTGCCTCTGCCTACCAAGTGCTGGAATTAAAGGTGTGTGCCACCACATCTTGAATTCACAGAGGTCTGTCTGCCTCTACCTCCCATGCTTTGGGATTAAAGGCATGTGCCCCCACACCTTGACTCACAGAGATCTGCCTGCCTCTGTCTACCAAGTGTTGAGATTAAAGGTGTGTACCACCACACCCAACTACTCTCTTTCTTTCTTTTTTTAGGACTTTAACCTTTTCCCCCCAAGCCTGTATATATTTTTAACACACTGTAAACAATTTAGAAGTTTTTCATCTTTGAATCTCTCTTTACTGTATATTTGTCTTTTTTTGAACACGTGAGTCTTTAATTTGCTTAGCGATATGGAGAGGATTAAAGCAGTGGCTTTGACAGCTATATCCAGCCCATTCCTAGCTTTCTGAGATTACAGGCTCATGGCAGAGGTACCAGATGGAGCCATGTTTATTGCCACAACTCTATGGCATTGCAAAGTCCCTGCTAGCAAGCAAGCTGCAGCAGTCACAAACTGCACTAAAATACTCTGAAAGATTCAGAGTTTGCGCTGGCAGGATTGCCCAGAAAGCCATCATTATAAAATGGCACAGCTTTTTTTTTTCTGCTACAGCTGAAAACCAAAAAGCATGTGGTCAGCTTTTCATCACCATTTAAGTGTTTCGTGGCAGGACCTCTTAAAAGAGCTGCAAGGTTTTGCAGCCAAAGCTGAGTCAGGAAGCTTCTCTTAAATGAGAGTGCTTGCCTCTAGCAAGCAGAGTAGACCTGAGAGACTGCTGCTACCGAGAAGGCATCAATTACTCTATTCTTTTCTGTCTAGAATTATTTCCCAAGCTCTGTCAGCCTTTATGTGGATACAGTTGTGCACACATTGGTGCCATTTGTTGTCAGGGTTTCTGTCCTGCCCGGTTCCCACAGTCGTTAAGTCTTTTTTCAGCAAGGCACTCACATCTTCCTTCTTCTGTGTCTGGGCAGGACTGTAGAGGAATGGGCTTCCTCCTTCCCAGAATTCTCCTATTCTCATTGACCCACCTCCACTTCCTGTCTGGTTGTCCCACCTATACTTCCTGCCTAGCTACTGGCCAATCAGCATTTATTTAAAACATAATCGACAGAATATAGACAATTGTCCTGCACCATACATTGAAGTTTAATAAGATAAACTAACAGGATGAAAAGAGTCCAAGAGAAGGGTCAAGAATCGGTGACCCACTAGGTCACATGCTCAGGAGTCCCATAAAACTACTAAACTTAGCATTATAATGTATTAGCCAAGGACATGATATAGAGCCATGCAGGGTGCCCTGTGCTTGCTGCTTCAGTCTCTGTGAGTTCATACAAGGATTGCTCAGTTCATTTAGAAAGAGTTGTTTGCCTGGTGTCCCCATATCCTCTGGCTCTGTGTTCCAAAGTCTCTCTTTTTTCTGCAAAGTATCTGGCTTGGAGTCTTTATTTATTCCCATCTGCTCCAAGAAGAAGCTTCTCTTGGAATGGCTGAATAGAGCACTGATCTATAATTACCACAGAATGTCATTTGGAGTCATTTTATCACTATTTTTTCTCTTAGACCAATAGGGTTTGGTTTTACCTCAGAACTTTGGGCTGTATAGTCTCTGGTTCTTGGTCACCCAAGCAGTATCAAGTATGGATCCCATGGGTCTGAAATTAAACCAGACATTAGTTGGCTATTCCTCAAGCTTTTTGCTACTATTACTCTGGCATATTTCGCAGATAGGACAAAAACATAGATCAAAGGTTTTATTACTATGTTGGTGTTTGTTTCTACCAAAGACACTAGAATCAATAGACGAGAGGTCTATGAAGGCAAAATCTAGACCGTTCCATGTTTAATGAGTTATGAGGGTGTTGCCTTTAGCTGAGGCCTTTCTGTCAGTGTGGAGAGCAGCCTATTGTCTTGTCAACAGCCTGCTATGTTTGGGGATTTCCATGGGATCCCTTTGGCCATCAACTAAATTAGATGCAAACTGGTCCTGGTAGTTGAGGCTTCATTTGCCAACAAGAGATGAGGGATTCCATATCTCCTAATAATTGGAGAATTCATTAGGCTCATCTTTGTGTATTTTATGAAGTTTCCACTGCCTTAAGTTTCCTACCACTACTCAAATGGTCCTGAATTCTATCTGTTTCTCTATGTATTCACTTCTTCAACCCCAATATAGTCCCCATCCTCACCTGACCATCCCAATTCCACCCTCTCTACCCCAGCCCACCTGTAAAGTATATTCTACTTCTTATTTCCAGGGAGATCTATGTATCATAGTATGCAGTGACCTTTGGGTATATTCTCATGAGTGTTATAGCTGTTTCTTGAGGTGCTCCACATCCCTGCTACTAAGACCTGCCACTTGCATTATTGATCTTAGCAATTCTGACAGGTGCAAGAGGAATCTCAGAGTAGTTTTGATTTGCATTTCCCTGATTTGTAAGGATGTTGAACATTTCTGTAAGCATTCCGTGGCAATTTGAGTTTCTTCTCTGGAGAATTCTATGTTTAGATCTGTACATAAAGGACGTTTACTAATACTTAAAGAGTGTATGGGTCACAGTTCTGTCATACACCATGGAAGCATTCATTTGCTTTGACATTGTAAGACAAGCATATCAGGCACTGATATTACCAACCTCAGTATTTTTCCTGGAAAAATAAAACACAGCCCTAGACATTTGATATATAGCTAATGATCTGAGCAATGCACATTTTCAATTCCCACCAATGAAGACAGCCAGTCACTTCAAGTTTAAATGGAAGTCATAGTCCCTGTTAAAGCCTCATTAACTTTTGCCACAGAGATTTGTCACACATAGCCTGCAAGTCCTTGATTACCACTGCCTTGACACACTACCACACTGGTTCAGAAAATAGTAACTTAATAAGTTACCCTGCTTACCCAGTGAAGTATATGTGTGTTGCAAAGAGTCGGGGTAAAAAGACCACAAAGAAGCAGGTGAAGGGAGTCAGTAATCTGAGGCATGTCAATCTTTTCATCTATAATAAGACAAATTATTTGTCTTACAACTTCTGCCATTAGAAGGCAATGTGCTTTTCGGAACACTTTAGATTTTGGAGGCAAGCACTGTCACACTATGGAAAGGCATACAGAAGTGACAAATGAGAAGACTGCAGTAAGCAAGTGATTGTTGAAGCAAGCAGAACCCTTAGGTAAATATTAATTTCAGGGAAAGCTATAGAAATGCTCAGAAGCCCCTTTGGGACTACACAAAGATGATGTGTTGAAGTTCACAAGTCTCAGTGTATTTTTACAAAACGGAATAATCATAAACCATTCAGTATTTGGAAACCATTTCAAACTATGCTTGCAGGTATGGTGGTGAGGCCAGGCCCAATCATGCGACAACAAATGATGTAAATGTTGATCCCATCATAAAACTGGTGGTTTCAAGCTGACCAAGCTCTAAGGCTAGGCGACTATGCTCCTTTATATAATGAAAATGTTGTGTTTGTGGCAGAGAAGACAGCTGTGAGGTTTGCACTATGTAACTGTTTCACAGAATTCTAGTCTTTAATTAACGTGTGTGTCAAGGAGGTTTTTCTGCAATGAGAAAAAAGATGATTTGGCATAAGCCAAAAATGCATCTCTGCTTTATCCTATCCCTAACCATGATACCTCTAAGAACAAATGTAGAAACTGATCATTTGAGTGCAATATAGACAGGTGCACAGGAAATGTATCTCAGGGCCCACTTTACAAGGATGGCAGAGAGGCCTGAGGTAAAGATGTATATGGAATTCTGGGCTATTGGAACTCATTCTTTGGTTGGTTAGATAACAGGAGGAAATTTGTAATTAATAAAGAAGTCTGGAGAACAAGCATGAGTATAGCCCTAATAGAAAGTTTATGTACATAGAGTCTTCATACACTGATATCAATTAAAACAATCAACTGTTATTAAAAACAGAGGCAGTAATTAGACTAGGAGATTATAGTTGACCACTGTGCTAGTATTATCAATAAATCTGTGAAGCAATAACATGGTGTCAGGGATGGGGACTCTATATGAACTGAAAAATATGAGCTACCTTTGGGATGGCAAGAGATATAGGATTGTTATAGGAGACTGCTTATTTGTTCTCAGCTCCTCAGACTCGAAGTAATCACACAGAAACCATATAATTTTCAATACTGTTTTGCCAATAGCGTAAGCATATTTCTGGTTAACTCATAATTTAAAGTAACCCATGTCCATTAATCTGTGTATTGCCACAAGGCTATGCCTTACCAGGTAAAGTTTGAGTGCCTTTCTCCAGTGTGGCTACAAAGCTTCCTTTGACTAGGCCTTAGGACTTTTCATGATAATGAGATACATCTGCTCCTGACAGCACCAATTACTTCAAGAGAAAGGCGGGAATCAGAGAGGCTACTTATGATGTTTGTTAGCCATTTGTGCAAGAAACTGCTCTTGCCTAGACTGTTTGATGTTATGCTGTATAAACTGGACATATAGGACCCAGATAAATGACTGCTAAACTTGCCAAAAAGTGAGGCACTCCTTCAGGGTTCCTGCTTCATGAAAGAGTCTGCCAGACATTCTACAGGACATAGGAAAAAAAAAAACAAAAAAAAAAAAAAAACAACTGATGGACTTTGCCATTACAAGGCAAAACAGATCTTCAAATTTTCTGCTTCATGAAAAGGTCTGCTGGATACTATGGGCCTGTAGGCTAAAAATGGATGCTCCAACAATGCAAAAGAATGCTGGGTGACTGTCCAGGCAGCGAAATGTATCTGTCAATTCTAGAGTTTTGGAAGTTGCTTACAATGCACTTTCTGTTTACTTAGGTAATATTATATCCTTCTGGAGTCTTTGATGTAGTTGAAGAATAGATAGTTATAATTATAGTTTTACTTAGTTGTGATAAAATACAAAGTAGATATAAATGTTGTAATTATAATTCTTTCTCGATACCTGTTTTGTTATATGTAATTTTACTATGTTACAGTTAAAACCTTCCTTTTTATTTAGACAGAAAAGGGGAGGTGATGTGGGATTCCTCTCTGTATGCTATGAATATGTTTTATTGCCTTTGATTGATAAAGAGGCTGCTTTCAGCCAATGGCTTAAGATTGTAGAGCTACGAGGAAAATTCAAATGAAGAATACATGGAGTTAGTAGCCAGCCACCATAGGAGAAAGACACGAGCAACCAGCCAGAATCTTACCAGTAAACCACGAGCCTTATGGTAAAATACAAAATAACAGAAATGGGTTAATTAAAGATGTAAAAGATAGTTAATAAGAATCCTGAGCTATCAGGCCAAGCAGTGTTGTAATCAATAGATTTTCTGTGTTATTATTTTGGGACTAGGAGGCCTAGAACCAACAAGCAGCCTCCACCAATACTTACAGACACCACAGGTATTTTCTGTGCTAAGTATTTACTCTTATGATGGATTTCTCTTCCTACCCTTTTCTTTTATTCACTTTTCTTCTCTTTGCCTTTCTTATATCCTTTTATTCTTTCTCTAAGTAAACAAGACAATCTCAGGATTATTATTCCTACCTATATAATAGTCATATTACTTACTTATGAAATATATTTTATTAGGATTGAATTGACTCACTTTACAAATTTACTAATTAAAACTCCAAAGTTAATATGAGATCCTGCTGGCAAGGTTCTTAATCTAATATGACTGCTTCATCCAATATTTTTATGGATAAAGCACACTTGTCAAGGACAAACTTGCAAAAAGAATACAAAGACAAACAACAGGGTGACATATCTTCAAGTCCAAGACTGTATGGATAGAATCATCATGCTTGGTTCTACATAATTTTTTGGCAGTTATCCATAAGTAAAGAAACAGAAAAGGAACTAAAAAGAATGTCAAATGGTCCTTTGTGTACCATGAGTTTTGGATGTTAGAACATAGTCCTGCTCATACCTTAGCCTTATATATATTGCTTCTAGAAGTACGGAACAACACAAGAAGCAGCTGTGTATTTTGCATTGACCATTGCAGAGCAGAAGGTTCAAAGCCCATCTTTCCAGTCACACTACTTTTTCTGTTTTACTGATTCACTTATCTTTCCAGCTTTCATCTTCACAACAGGTAAAGTGATGCTTTAAAGTATCAAATATAATCTCACCTTCTTCTTCCCATGTTAATGGGTCCTGTTGGGGGAAGCTGTTTGTTCATTTCCCGGCCACCCAGACTCTCAAAATATTTACACAGAAATCTGAATTAATTGCAGTAATGTTTGGCCAATAGCTTAAGCATAGTTCTGGCTAACTGTTATATCTTAAATTAAACCATTTCTATTAATCTATGCATCGGTATGTGACTGTGACTTAACAGAAAGTTTCTGGTGTGTCTGTCTCTTGTAGGCAGCTACCTGGCTTCTCTCTACCTCCCTCTACTCTCTCTACATATTTCTTTCATCCTGGCTTTACTCTGTTAATTCATTGACCAAAAGTTGCTTCTTTATTAACCAATGGCAATAAAACATATTCACAGCATACATCACCTCCCTTTTTCTGTCTAAATGAAAAGGAAGGTTTTAACATTAAAGTAGCAAGATTATATGTAACAAAACAAGTATCAAGAAGGAATTACAGTTACAGCGCTTATATCTACTATATCTTTTATCATAACTAAGGAAAACTATAATTGTAACTATCTTTTCTTCAACTCCATCAAAGACCTAAGTTAACAGGAGGTGCATTGTAAGCAACTTCTAAAACTCTAGAATTGACAGAGACATCCTGCTGACTGGACAGTAACCCAAAGTTCTTCTGTAAATCTTCAACCTACAGGCCCCAAAATAGTTATAATTATAGTTTTCCTTAGTTATGATAAGGAGAAAGTAGATATAAATATTGTAACTGTAATTCTTGCTTGATACCTGTTTTATTATATGTAATTTTACTATGTTAAAGTTAAAACCTTCCTTTTTACTTAAACAGAAAAGGGGAAATGATGTGGAAAGTCCTTCTGTATATGTGTTGCTTTTATTGTTTAATAAATAAAAAATCTCCCTAGGCATGTGATAGGGTGGAAAAGAGCTAGGCAGTGAAAACTAAACTCAATGCTGGGAGAAATAAGGCAAAGTCAAAGAAAAGCCATGTAGCCCTGCCAGAGACAGATGCAGGATGCCAGACAGAACTTTACTCGGTAAGCCATAGCCTCATGGCAATACACAGGTTAATGGAGATGGGTTAATTTAAGATATGAGTTAGCTAAAAAATACGCTTAAGCTATTGGCCAAACAGTATTGCAAATAATATTGTTAATGTGTGATTATTTGGTGGCTGAGCAGCAGAAAACAAACAAGCAGCCTAATACAACATAAGATTAGTGGGTCAAGGCTCTGCCAGTCACTTTTGGCTTCTTTAAGCACTGCATGCATGTGGTACACATACATAAATGCATGCAAACACTCATATACACAATATAAAATATATTTACTAAAGTTCTGTCTTCTATATGTTTTGATGATGCAATTGGGATAAATATAAATATATATATATATATATTAGACAAAAATTAAAGAAATATATGACTAATTCCCCCATACTATGGGCTCAGAAAAATTAGATTATCCATTTTCAAAAGACTAGATATGATTTGTTAAACTACAAGAGGTTCAGTTGAAATAGAATATACCTGACCACCTGGGAAATTTGAATCTTGTAGACAGTCACATATCAGATAAAGGAAAAAAGTAGTGGTAGTTATTAGACCCTAAAATAATGAGGAGGTGGGGAATGTCAGAAACTCAAGCAATTCAATAGATCGTCCTAAGAGGGTTCATGCTTGTATAGTAGTGAGTAGGCAACTAGAATTATATTGACATAGTAAAGCTTCTAAAGACTCCTGGTAAAGGGGTAAAAGGGTAAAAGTCACTTCAGTCACTTTTTCATCTATGGGTAGTAGACAAGCATGGTGCAACATTTTAGAAAAGCATGTAAATATAATGCATAATTCAAAAAACGAATGAATACTTTTAGTTGTGAACAGATTAAGTAAGATAGTACAGAATGGGAGCCTTTAGAGAAAAGAAGAGTTCCATATATTTTAACATGGATACAATGCAGACATGCAGAATCTCAGTGATGGAAAGACATATAATGTTTTTAATACATGATACAATTTTAGCTGCTCTCATTAGTAATTACAGTTGGTCACTAAGAATGCTAAAATCTTTAAAAGAAATTGTATGTTAAATATTTTTAAGAAAAGGGGAAACTTAAAACAACTTTTTTCTTTTTCTTTTCTTTCCCTTTATTTGCAGAACAAGATGATTATTGAAGAATAGGAAAAGTGAAATTGCTGCCTTACAAGTTGAGCAGTCAGAGATGGGTGGTAACTGAGACTAGAATAAATGAGTGGACCTCAGAAGGTGGGAGAGGGTGTGTACAGATCATGGAAGCTGGAATACCAAGAAACGACAAAGCAAGTTAATTGAATTACCTCATCAGTGTAGTGGTCAAAATGCTGACAACCTTACATGAGTTAGGAAGTTGTGATAAATAAGAAGTATGAACTAGAGCTTATTTAAAATTTTAAAGTATTTTCTGCCTTTCTCACATACATATATGTGCATATTGTGTGTGCATATATTAATATATACATGACTTAGTTCTCAGTAGTATACTCACTTCTAAGTTCCTTTTGTTCAAATAAATAATGTCTACTCATGCTACTGCAAACTATTCCGACTGAACTCAGTGGCTCACAGAAAAGGAGATAAAGTCAGGAAACAGTTCTTTTAGGAAATAGAGGAGATCTAATATTATTGATGGGATAATAGGATAGAATAAAAGATGATGACTATGTCCAAATTCTATGCATGTACATTTATATGTGAAATTGTGAAGAAATAAAAATGAAACTCGATCATTAACTTAGAGTTTACATTTTAACACTTAAGAGCATTTGCTGCTTTTGCAGAGAAGCCAGGTTTAGGTTCCCTGCAACCACATGGTGGCTGATAGCCACCTTTAATTCAATTTCAAGGATATAACATCTTCTTCTGGTTTCTACAGGCACTGTATACATATGGTACAGATTCATATGTGTAGAAAAGCACTAACACACATTGTATAAGAAAAATGCCAATGAAATGTGACAGGGAGAATTTTCCTAGGCCCCAACATCTAGAAAAAGAACCATAAAACAATTAGTGTCTGTTTAGAGAGGGAGAATCAGTCTTCTCTGGGGAAAAGCTTCCTGATGAGTTATCCAGTAGCAAATGGTCAGAACTAAATACACGTCTAAGAGCAATACTAAATGGTCTCAGTAATATCTATCTATCTGTCTGTCTGTCTGTCTGTCTATCATTTGTCATCTATTTTTCTATCTATTTATGTATTTGTAACAATAATAACTATAGAGAAAAGACTATAAAATTGATAGAATAAAGGACAGGTGGGAGTTGGAGTGGGGAAAAGGAGGGGCAGAAATGATATAAACCATAGTACCCATATGAAATTTTCAAAAACAAACAAACAATCAAACAAAAACAGAGGTCTGGACAGATAACGCGGGGGTAAAAGAACACTTGTTGCTCTCATAGAAGACTAAAGCCCAGTTTTCAGCATCCCTATGGTTACTTACAATGATGTATAGCTCTAGTTCCAGAGGACTCAATGCCCTCATCTGGCATCCATTAGCAATGACAGTATGATGCACTGACATACATTCAGGAAAAAAAACTACTCATACACATTAAACAAAAATAAATAACCTAAAATTTAAAATAAAATTTAAATTTAAAAGTGTTAAAGGAATAAAAGAAATACTAGATATACCATATGTTTCAACTTCAACACAAAAGAAAATGAGATGATCTATCTCACTTAATTGAATATGCTCATATAATTATATACCTAGAATTGATATAAAAATTATTTACAAATGTCTAAGTTACATGTGCTTCATTTTAATATTTAATTTCAATTTGACTTATTCTTTGAACACATCTATGCATGTATGAACAGGATCAATTGGGTCCAGTGGATTAAAAGTAATAGTTTATAAAGCCCTTTATGTACTACTGACACCTGCAAATAGTCCATGTATATTGCTATTGCACCATTCCTTTGCTAATGCATTCTTCTTCAAAAGTTCTTATAATTTCCACAGAAAATGACATGCAATGCTCTCAAGAAGACATGAGAAGGATGATCTTCAAGCCTGATAGTGTCTCTGATCAATTAGTACTTGGTAAAGATATGATGCTCCTTAAGTTAAGGGCAGCTGTATTTTCTAGTAAACAGAAATTTTGAATTGGATATTGGAACAGTAATTGCATTTAATATAAATTTACTGTTCTATGTTAACATAAACTGTGGAGTTATTTAACTTTCTGATACAGGCATGATGTAATAAGGAGCTAGAATTTCCCAAATATAGACAACTTGTCTTCAAATAATCTTTTAAAACCTAGAAACCAGTTTCTATTCCCCTAACCAGGTCTCCTTCACTATTGCCTTCAGCAAATGTAAATCTCAGCATCTAAGTAGTCAGGAAGATTGATAGAGTATGCAAATTTTTTGTTTCCTTTTTGTTTGACTGCAAGATTTTTTTTTAATCTGGAAGAAGCTAAGCGTAAATAATAATGTTTTTGACCTGTGGATCTATTGAGGACTGTGAATCTGTCTCTAAGAGATGGTGAAGGATGAAAGAATGATAGAGAGAGCAGGAGCTTGGCCAAGAGTCTTAGTTGAAGTCTCTGTTTTTGGCAGATGCTGATGTGTCAGTTCATATTTTCACTGATGGTACCTACAAGGTAGTGCAAAACAAAGGGGGGCAATAAATAAATTATTTGTGTTGACTTTCCCCACGTGTTATAATATGCTTTGTTTTTAGATAGGCAGATACAAATTATGTATTTATATGCATACTGAAGTTATATGTTTAATTAATGTTAGCCTCCTGCTTTATGTCTTAGCTCTGCCTCAGTATTGTTAGCCATTATATCCTTCGGGCCAGCTCACTTTCTTCTGATACACACAGACACACACACACAGACACACACACACAAGATAGATACTGATAGGCATGAGGCATGAATGATTGTTAGACTTGGAAAGTAATTACCTAAACTGTTACATATTTTACACATGATAATTTAGCACACATGTACACACACATATACACATATAGAACATTGTTACTTGTTCAAGTTACTTAGAATAGAGCAGATTAGATGCCATCAATTTGAATTAAGATGAGCCATGATAAATCTGTCATTTAGTTTGTTCAAGTTTTGTGGACTCTTCCACACTCAGGTAGGTTAGCTTTCCACAAATGGTCATTAAGTAAACAGTGCAGCATGTAATAGACTCCACAAAGCCAGGATGAGCTTGTCGAGTTTTCATGAACGCTGGCTTTGTGTTGACTTTATGGAATATTTCAGGTGGACAGATGCTACCACCCACAACATTATACAGTTATTGCTTAGCCATCTTTTAACAAGCGAGTTATCAGGACCAAGGGATCTGATAAAGGGGTTCTTTTTGTTTTTTTTTTTTTTTGGAATTATTGCTTTGTGAATAAAGTGGCTGTCCTTTGTTGTGGATTTTTTTTTTCTGTAGCTGACCTCCTTTCTGTTACATATTTGGGAATTAATTCCCTAGTTCAGAACAGTTTCCCACTGAAGGACTTGCTCCTCTCTCCTAGGTAAACACAGAGGTCTGCCTTCCTGCAATTATGTTTAACAGCAGGAATTTGGTCAATGCTTAGGGTTCAGGCATAGAGCATTTCACTTAAGATATTCACAGATACTCAAGGACAGAGAATTACTACCTGCCCAAACTGCTGTTCTGGTTTTACCCCACTCAAAATATTAACTCCTTACCTTCACTTTCACCTCAGTTTACTGATGATTTTAGTTCAGGACTTTTAAGGACAGCAGAAGTGATAATTAACTGCAACCCAGAGAAAAATCCACAACACCCATGATCAGAACAGCTGATAATAGCATAGCCCAGAACTGATAATTTAAAGGCCTGGGTCTCTTCGCTAAGAGCAGTAAGTTTAACTGCAGACCTAGGCCCGTAGAAACTGCAGCATCTGGTCTATGTGCTATCTGACCCTGACTGTTTACATAGTTTGCCTAGTTACCTGGTAGCCCCTGTGCATGCTGGGAGAAAACAGGTGGTGAGCTGATTTAAACAATTTTTGCCCTTTTCAAAATTTTACTAAAAATAAACCTTTTAATCTTTTATTTACCACCTAAAAATGTAGCATAGCATACTAACCTTCCCCTCTAGAATTCTCCTAAGATTTAATTCCCTTTTTTAACTAACTTTCTCCATTAAGGAGTTCACCAAATGTGTACTAGCCACTCCCATGGATCTGTGTGTGTGTGTGTGTGTGTGTGTGTGTGTGTGTAAAACCTCATATCTGATACCTATAGAGCAAAAGAGTTCTGTTCCTGAAACCTGCTAGGGCTGGGGAATTGCTGATTTTAAGGGTATATATGACTGGAAACATCTGTAATGGGTAGGATAAGGAATAACGATATAGAACCAAGAACGATGTAGAACTAAGAACAATGAAAAACAAGAACAAGTAACTGGTGGACTAATGAGAAATGATGGGTGGAAGAGGGAATAATAAAGAAACATGGACAGATGATTCCCATTGTGAGCAGACTTCTTTACCCCTCAGCTCTCTAGCCCCCGTTAGCTATTCATGGCATCTTAATTGAACCCTGAAAGGGAGGCTTAAAGGTTAAAAACCTTAAGACTCCAATAGACAGAGGCAGTGAAGATGTCTCTTGGGCGTAGGAAATGGTGGAGGCAAATGACAGCAGCAGGGGTGGAGACATATATATTTCACCTATGGTATAGCTTGTTGTGGTCTTTCCTGTATTCCTTTGTTTCTTATTGATTTTTATTGAGCTCTACATTTTTCTCTCCTCCCCTCCCTGCCTCTTTCTCCCCTTCAACCCTCTCCCAAGGTCTCCATGCTCCCAATTTATTCAGGAGAGCTTGTCTTTTTCTATTTCCCATGTAGGTTAGATCTATGTATGTCTCTCTTAGGGTTCTCATTGTTGTCTAAGTTCTCTGGGATTGTGATTTGTGGGCTGGTTTTCTTAGCTTAATGTTTAAAAACCAATTATGAGTGAGTATGTGTGATAATTGTCTTTCTGTGTCTGGGTTACCTCACTCAAAATATTCCTTTTACCTCTCAATATTCACTGTTTACAGCTAGTCATGATCTTTGACATTAGAAAGATGTGACTTCAAGAGTCAATCTCATGTCTTCTTGAGTAGTGCAGCATCTCCTGCAAATTATCTAGCTTTCTTCCATTCCAATAATCAATTTGGGGGACAAGCGTGCACACACACACACACACACACACACACACACACAAATAAATAAATAAATCTAATGAAAGAATTTTAAAACCCCATATTTTCAACCATACAGATTCTGTCTTAAATATGATAAAATGTATAAATCCTCTATTGGAGCTACTGGAACATAATGTCCAAAATATTGCCTTATTTTTCCATCCTGTTTGCATTCATCACATTTTTAAATGTTTGTCTTGATTTTTTTTTTTTTTTACTTGCACTTGATTTTTTTTGCTTTACTGGCACTGGACACTCTTAGAACAGGAGTCGAGTCAGACTACAGTCCTCCTTAGAAATGTTACTTAACATTTTAGGGGAAAATGTATTTTGAGTAATGTTTGAAGATACTTCCAAAACAGTGAGGCTAGAATGTCTTACCATGTAAATATATTAGTATTAGCCAGTCACGGTTCACAGCAGAGAGGCAGAACAACAACTCCTCATCTGCAAACACAGACAAAACACAGTAACATTTAACTTGATATATGTGATTAACTGTAAAGAGATGTCTCGTGCGATTACGTTAAAATAGTGAGCAAAATCAAAATTCTGCAACACAAAAGATGCGGAACATTCTATCATAAGCTGAAACTGCAGTCCATTGGTAAGATTTCCTCTTCCTCAAATAAGCCTCAGTTTTGCTTTCAAAGTGTTTATGCTTGCAACATTCCTTTCCTAGAATGAGTTCAATACACTCATGTCTTCACTGTGCATCTGTAAGATCATTTGATGAAACAGCTGGGGACTTTAGGCCAGCCATAACGATATAAGAAGCTGACCGTCACAGCGGCCTTTAACATAACAGACACTGTCTTAGTCATTGTGTAAGAATAATTTATTTAGCAATTGCTTAACTTTCCAAAAATATCCAGTACATTGTCCTGTTTAATGCCAGACAGATTTTGCTATTGTGATTTCAATAAATAGGGTAGATAATTTCATATGGCAATCAAATACTGATAAAAGTTTAATTTTCTTCTAACTGGAAGTGGATCTCATAAACCATGACCTTAAACACTGCCCCACAGACCATGCTGCCTGTGTCATGCAAAGGAGCTTGTTTCTTCATTACCTTTCTCTCTCTAACAGCAAACACTGCCCCTGGCCAGCTTGGAGGCCTTCTGTTGAGATGGAAAAAGTATAACTCACAGAACATGTCTAAATCAATGAAGTGACTTGGAATTTGGAATTTCAGTGGACAAAAAAAAATTGTATAGGCATGAAATTAACTCATTTTCTTAACCCACTGATTTTTGGAAGTTCTTGGTTGGCAGGCTATAACCTAGCTTATGTGAGCTAATTAACTCCATTAACCATCTTAAGGAGTCTATTTAGGAATTGGATGGGACAAAAAATCTGAAAATATTGGAAAAGGCTAAACATTGTTGTTTTAAATCCTGCAGCTGTGTTTCAATTAAATCATTGGCAGTTGTAAACAAGCCCGGACATCACAGTTGACTTCACTGCCTGTGTGTTATTCATTCCTGCAGTGAACTTTACCAGCTGTGTTTGCCAAATTGTGATTTCAATTTTAATTTGGCAGAAAAGTCAGGCGCTGACACCGGAGACTCACAGCTGGAATGAGCTTTGCTGGAGGCAAATGGAGGGCTTTCTGATACTTTTGGACCTCTATACACACTGTTGAGGCCAGGCTTAAACAGAATAGCAGCAGCGCACTCCTATTTCTGGGACACCAAACTGTTCTCTGTGCTAGACCTCCCCTTAGAATTAGACACACTTATCAATGTGTCTCACACTACATACAATAGGATTTAAATTGTTAAAAATGTATTCAACTAAACTAACAAATTGTACCAGAAATTAGAAGCATGGGTATACCCCAAGCTACATGTATTTAGTAGTGATATTTTAACCTGAGGTGATGTTGGACACAACTTTACTGAAGATAGACTGGTGTGTATACTCTCCAATGGCTTCCACAACACAAGGCATTTTTAGAAGCACGTGTAACCCAGAAAATACCTGTCTGATCTATGTGACTTAGGTTGAGAATGAAGGTTAATGAGGAAAAAAAATGACACTAACAAATTGGAACAAAAGATAATTCAGACAATGTCAGGATAGACTCTGTTCAATCTTTACCAAAAGTTCAACCATTACCAAAAATGGTGAGATCGTATTGGCACTTTGCATATTAATTTTGTGCTTGATGAATATGCACTATATGTAATTGTTGAGTAATAATGACACCAGGATTCATTTGTTGAAATGCCAATACATACAAAAAATGTACAGAGATATGAAACATCACCTCATCTAATTTTCACAGTAACTTCATGAGATTATTAATGTCTTTATCCTTTATCACCTCGATGGCCTTGTAATTTCACAAAGATTTGCTAACTTCTATCTGACAAAGAAAGGCATTGGACATGTCTTCCTGGGTTTTCTCATTGCAAAAATGCAGACGTCACAATTGTACCGGAGATCCCTCAATATCTAACTTTCAGCAACTAATTGAGAATAAGATATTTAGGGTGTTATTTCCTTCCAGTAGGCTGTTATATCAAAAGGACAATTGACTGTTACACATTGCATCTTTAGAGTAATTCGAAAGATTTTAATAAACAGCACTCAGTCCTTTTGTTCACTAACAATTTGAACCTATCAGCACTGTGTGGTCTCATAGAAAAGAGGAAAGAATAAAGTACCCAAGTCTCTGTCTGTCACTTTTAAGAGCCCTCACAGTAAAAATGCTGGAAATGAAATGATTACCACACAAACAGATTCTGAGACTAAAGGGGGGGCACAAGGGGGCTCTGTCCAGGTAGAATAGGTTTCTAGAAATTATAAAGACATGATACCCCAGAAGGAACAACATTCTTGAGGGTCCTCCTATATATCTTTAACTAACCTGAGAATAATAGAGAAGAATTGGGGAACATTTCTACCCAGTAGGTACCTACCCAGAGTGGGAGCGTAAGCTTAACAACTTTTCTTCTGCAAAACATGAAATTGGAAAATGCTTCACTGCTATTTTAAAAAGACCTTGTTTTTATACATTTATGGTAAGTAAGGGCTTATAGTTAGGATGTAAGGGGCTGGGAAGATGGCTGAGTGGGCAAAGCACTTACTTCAGAAGAATAAAGCCTGATTTTGTGTCACCAGCACCCACACAAAGACGAGTGGACATTGTGGCCCATGTGTAATGTCAGCACATGGGAAGGAAGTGCAGAAGACTTCCGGGGCAAGCTGCTTGGTGCTACTAGTTCATCTGGTGAGCTCTGGTCTTAAGTGAGTGACTGACCCTACCTGTCTCAGTGTGTAAAGTGAAGAGCTCTTGAGAAAGACACCAAGAATCAACTGCTGGCCTTCACATGGTCTTACACATGCACATACATGTGTACCTGACAACCATGTGTACCCGTTCACATGTGAATACACATATATGTACATGTGTGGGCACACAGGTATACACACATACACACACACACACACACAGAGAGAGCGAGAGAGAGAGAGAGGGAGAGAGAGAGAGAGAGAATATTAGGATATAACAAAAAATGTCCTTTTGTGGAAATGAAAATATTGACTTCACTGATGGAGTGTTGTAGCTTGAGTTTCTGAAATGCATCAAAATCATCCTTGAACTCCTCTTAGAAGTGCTGGGTTTTGAGCCACACTGTGATGATGGTGACATACATCTTCCAGGAATAATATCATCCAATGACATACCTTTAACTTTCAGAATAATAACCTAACTCCTCTAAAGGCTCTTGGAGTTGTGGGTTACTGTGTGTAGAATTGGTCATTTCAGGAAACATGTTCATATTCCTGCTTAAAGTAATATTCTACTCTATAAAAATTGCTCTACTAGTCCTAAGTCTGCATCTCTATCTATATAAGAAGTTAGCAATTGTTGTTTATCACAAGTGCTTTTGTGAGCTATAAAACATGGTTTAGATTAATCATCGTGTCTGCTATAAATTTCCATGTGCCCTTTCTGCAAAGCGCATGAACATAAGCAGACCCACCACTTATTACATTGGTTTACTTATAGCTTCACTTGAGAAAAACTGATATTCAACTAAAATGTGGATAACAGGTAAGGACATAATTAAAAGCACCTTCTAGTCAGAGGTACTTCAGGAGCTAAGCCTATATTTCAAACTACTGATTCAGAGAGAAAAGGAGAATCAGTGGATGTTTGAATTTTGAATAGGATAATTCAAGCCCATATGTGAGAGAGGAAATGGGCACCCATGAATACCCCACTCCATTATATTTTTTCTTTGCTTCAGTCATTGACTGAGCTACCAGTTGTTCTCTTGTAGTTTATTGGAACATGATCTTTATACATTTGTAGAAAAAGAATTGAGACTATCAGAAGACACAAAAGTAGGCATACCAATAAAAGTTTTACTTTCCATTAACTTGAATTGTAACCTTATTCCTGTATCCTAAACAATATTTCTGACCTCCTGTTCTACAACCTAAAGAGTGAGTTATACTGATGGTGTTTTGCTCAGTTCTAGAATCTTACTTTTGGAAAGAAAGCCTGGTGTGGTTAAGAACTGAGTCTATGAAAATGTCCTTCTCTGCAGTTTAGCTGTCTGGCCTGTCACTGGCCAGTCTGTTCCCAATCCCAGACTATTGCCACTCATTATCCTGTCCCCACTGTGTTACACACCAGCTCAGCAACAGAGCCACTAAATAAAGTACCAACGGAAATACAACTCCTTTTCTCTAAAAATGCTTGTCTTGTCTCACCTTGTATAGTCAAGACCAACTGCTGGGGGTCTGGACTTGTTTTGAAATTTTACTTTGCCACATGAATGTCAGACCCAGCCAACACAAATTTGACATCAATTAACAGTTTGACAAATTGGCAGGGATGCTAGAAACAGCTTCCACATTGACAGTGAAGCATAGCTCTTGAGACACAGCCCCTCTAGTACCACTCTGTCATTCCATGACACTGCTGACAGACCCTTTCCTTACAGTGCCCAAACTGATACAACACACATGAATGCACAATGCACATTCTTTTTTTTTTTTACCAGTATGAATATATATCTGTTCTGGAGCTTTCAGCCATAGGCATCAATCAGGAAGCAAACATACGAGGCACCGTGCTCTTCTGCAATGATTCTCTCTCTCTCTCTCTCTCTCTCTCTCTCTCTCTCTCTCTCTCTCTCTCTCATACACACACATACAAAAACACACACACAAAATAAAGTATTAAGCATATGCATTTATTTCATCATACATTCAATCTTTCCCAATAACATAGATTAAGTATGCACACATTTGAAAACACAGAAACCAAGTGTGCAGTTCTGTCTCTCTATATCCTCATCAACACCCTTACACATACATTATACACAAGACCATGCAAAAGGAGTTGCATTTTGCAAACAGTTGTACACAAATTGATGAACTCACAGTTAAACATGCACATGAGTTTACACAAATAAAATCTAAAGAAATATATGCATCTCTCTGGATATATTGACTGAAGACCAGTTTCTTGATAGAGTTAGAAAGTGCAGATACTATTTTTCTCTGAAGTAAGACCATAAAATGTAGGAAAGGGAGATTATGTTCCATCCCTTCTTGTTTTGACATATTTATCTGAATAGTTTCTCTCTCTCTCTCTCTCTCTCCCTCTCTCCCTCATCCATTGTACTTGAAATATATTTACTAACAAAGTGAATAGGATATTTAATTAGATTAATACAGCCTTTGGGTAAAAACACATAGCCTTGAAATTACTAGTGTTAACCTGAGTTTCCATGGACTCTGGAGACTCCTTTATTATTCATATTTAACAGGTTGTGCAAAAATTAAATCTTTTCCCTTCATCTACCACTTGTAAATATCTCTGAAAACTTGCACTTCACTGACTGGAACAAAAAATAAACAAAAATCAAATAAGTAAGACAGAGGCTGCTGCTATGCCTCTCAGATACTAGAGGATCTACATAGTTTAATAGTTAGCTCTCACTTTCAGAAGGCAAAGAAACTACTGTTTTCATGGCTGAAAACATCTAGAGGAGGTAACAGAAACAAAATAGTATAGCATAGCTTTTCTGTTTACTCAAGTTAAAGGCATCCTCTGAAGATAGAGGCAAGCAATGGTCTCATAAGAGATGGAGTTGGGTAGGGCAAGATACGGAGCTTGGGTCAGAGTCCAGGCCCCTCGAAGAGTGTTCCTGTAACTAAGATGACGGGAGTGAAGCTCTGAGATTTAGTGCCTTGAATATAAAATGAAAAAGATAACATTTCACCAAATTTTCAGTGATACAGAGAATTACCTGTGGGATCTTTGGGTACTCAGAAGTAATGTACACGTTTATATTTATAATACTTTTTTTTTCAAACTGGTCTAGTCTGCTACCAATGTAGTGACTTTCTAGTCTAGTATCAATATGGTGATTAGTCTAGTCTGTCTTAAGTGTAGTGGCTAGTCTAGTCTGCTGTTAATTGAGTGTTATTTTTGCATGACAGCAAATCCTAGTTAGCAGTTCTTATTCTCAGAGAATGTTATCTCTTGGTCTGTTGTGGTTTTAAAATTGACTCATGCACTGGTTTTACCTCAAAAGAAGGGAATCTTGCCTAGAACTAGAAATAAGCTTTCCATACTCCCTGTGTTCATTCTAAGGCACATGTGAAGTTAAACTTACAAGATAATTCTCTGAGGACTTTGGGAATGATTGATAAAACCAAATGACAGATGCCTTAACGATCAGAATGCTTTGTGATATCATTTACTGGGGAGATAAATTTGATTTGCCATGTTTTTGTATTTTTAAAATGCTAAACTCAGTATGATGGTGGATACTTGTAGGCACAGCTACTCTGGAGGCTGGCGCAAAAGATTGCTTGAATATAGGAGTTTGAAAGTAGGCTGGGCAACATAGCAAGATGGCATTTGGCTCAAAAAACTGAGATAATAGGGTAGATTTGAAAAATAATTGCAAATAGTTTAATATAATTACACAAATCTTGAGGGCAGATTATCTGTCTGTGCTTCCTACATAGAATTGAAAAGAGAAAAGAAAGTCTTTTTATTTGTCCTCTTAGAGGGAGGTATGCAGAGTGGTAGGTGTCCTATGATATTTTTGTATATGGAATTCCCACTACCCACTTCTCTAATGTAAATCAAGCGATTCTTTTCTTTTGGTTTTTGTTTCTGTTGTTGTTTGTTTGTGCATTTTTTGAAACAGTGTTTCTCCGTGTAGGCCTCGCTATTCTGGAACTCACTACGCAGTCCAGGCTGTCCTCGAACGCTTTTTCCCCAGTGCTAGTATTAAAAGCATGTGCCACCCACTCTGGGCTGTGATTCTTAATCTGTAACCAGTGACATTTAATTCTAAATCTTGAAATGTTACACAAAAATAGATTTTTCTGTATTTGCATTTATTTCCTTCCCTATGTCCATCAGAGTGAAAACCACTCATTTTCCTTTGAAATTCTGTGAGAATTGGGATTTAGTCTCTGTTTCTTACTCATTCATTTCTTCTTCCCAGATAAGTATTACTTACATATTCACAATGGGTTATCACTTAGTGTTTTGCTGAATTAATAAACTAGGCCTTCAAACACTCTGATTTAGAACACATACCCCATTTTGTAATGAAGATATAACCCATTTTTATTTTTTATGAAAGACATAATTGGAGGGCTAAAGGTGCATCTTGGAGTGTGCACTGCGGGTGAAAGGGCCTAGGTTTATTCTCCCACACTGACAATTAAAAATTGTGAATGAACTTGAGGCTAAAACAATGCTTTATTCTTTTCCCAGATTGGCCTCAAATATAAAAAAGCTTTATGCTGCATGAATTAATAAATAGTGGGATTTCATAGAGGGAAAATATATTAAAATAATATTCAAACAGCTTTACAGAAAAATCCATCATGGCATTTCTTGCAGACAAGCCAAGACCGTGTTCCTCTTTTGGATTTCCCCACCTCCCAAAGAGACCTCATAGGAAGTCTAACTATATCTGACTTACTACCTTCTGACTTACTACTAACTACCTTCTGACTTACTACTATCTTTTGACTTACTACTACCTTCTGAGTTACTACTAACTACCTTTTGACCTACTACTAATATACACTTTCACAATTGATTTCATATGGATTAACATGTGGTACTTACTTCCAAGTCATTGTCCTCACAGGACTTTTCTTTCACTATTCATTAGGCACTGAATATCTTGAAAGACTAACAAAACGACTTCCATGAAACTGAGCATATCAGAGCCCACTGTTTTCTTCCCAAGTCTCTCTGCTTCATCCTGTATCTCAGCCAATGTCATCTAGGTTCACTAGAGATTAGATTAATCTTTCCTGGCTCATCCTCAGTCTCTCAGTCCAACTCTACTGACTTTAAAAAATGTTGTTTCAAAGGAAATCAATGCAAAAAAGGTGACTCAAACATTTGTTTGCAGGGATTCCTAGAATAGCATACTAGATTTGCCAGAGGGCAGCCCTGCACTGAATCCATAATGCTGAGATAGAGGGAGAAACAAGTGGTTTCAGGTAATCCTGCTGGGTAAGAGGATAATAATGAGCTGGAAATAATTTTTCTGCTGGGGATCTATGCCTTCTGGGAAGAAGCAAGACTTGAAATTCATATAATCACACATCATTGAAAATTATGCTACCTCACTGCTACACAAAGAAAGGTTTATTGATGAAGACACGAGAGAGCTGCCTCTGGTGTACCCAGACATTGTGAAAACATCTGCTCCTATAAGAACCCATCCCATCCAAAGACAAGAACTCATCAAGATGAGACAGCACAGGATCCATACAAAGATGCCACAAGAAAGACAAAAATGACTAGAAGCATGAGGCTGATGACTAAGTGTTGGCAGAGAGCTATTCCCACAGAACAGATGTGAGTATGAACAGATAAATGGCTACAGTAAGACCTTCAAAACCTACTCTACAAAAAGAGCATGAGTAAAAAAAAATGCCAAGTTAACCAGAAGAGATGAGCCACAGGCTGGCAAAGGTTAGGAACTAAAGCATAAAAGAGAGAGATAGAACATCATCTACAAAATCAAGTCTGCTTTGGGAAGAGCACAAAAGAAAGCAGAAGCTGCTTAGAATCTAGTCAGTCACAGAAGAGTAAAGTGGAAAGAATGAAGGGAACATAAGTAAAGATTAGAATATCGCTGACAGCAAACATGAAACAAGAAAGGAAAAGGGAGTGTGCAAAGACTGAAAGCAGGGAGCTCTAAAAGTACAGTAAGTGTTTTTTAAAGGACTTGATTTCATATATAATTATATACAAAGAAAATACAGTCATGTGATGAAGTAGTACACTGTGATTCAAGCTTTTGGAAAGAGAAAACAGAACAAGTATAGTTGCTATTTGTCTGTTGCTGTGATCCAACACCTTAACCAAAGGCAACATGAGGAAGAGAATTTACTTGGCTTAAGGTCCCAAAGGACTGACAGAACTGGAAATGACAGGATGCTTTTCATCTTAAAGCGCATTCCCAGTGACACACTTCTTCCAGCAAGGCTGCCACATATAAACTTCTACAAATAGCACACCAACTCACCAACTATCTAACACCATGCACAAAACTCAAGTCCAAATGGATTAAAGACCTCAATATAAATCCGACCACACTGAACCTGATAGAAGAGAAAGTAGGAAGTAGCCTGCAATACATGGGCATAGGACACCACTTCCTTTGTAAAACCCAGTGGCACAGACAATAAGAGTAACAATGAATAAATGGGACCTTCTGAAAGTGAGAAGCTTCTGTAAAGTAAAGGACACAGTCATTAAGACAAAAAGGCATCCTACTGAATAGGAGATCTTCACTAACCGGACAAAGGTCTGATCTCCAAAATATACAAAGAACTGAAGAAACTAGACATTAAAATTCTAAATTACCTAATTAAAAAATGGGATAATGATCTGAACCGAGAATTCTCAACAGAAGAAGTTCGAATGGCCAAAAGATGCTTAAGGTCATCTTCAACTTCCTTAGTGATCAGGGAAATGCAAATCAAAACAACTTTGAGATACCATCTTACACCTGGAAGAATGGCTAAAATAAAAAACATCAGTGATAGCCTATGCTGGAGAGGATGTGTAGTAAGGGAAAATCTCATCCATTGCTGGTGGGAATGCAAACTTGTGCAGCCACTTTGGAAATCAGTGTGGCAGTTTCTCAGGAAACTGGGAATCAACCTACCTCAGGATCCAGCAATACCACTATTGGGAATATACCCAAGAGATTCCCAATCATACTACAAAAGCATTTGTGCAACTATGTTCATAGCAGCATTATTTGTAATAGTCAGAACCTGGAAACAACCGAGGTGCCCCTCAATGGAAGAATGGATCAAGAAATTGTGGAATAAATACACATTAGAATACTACTCAGCGGTAAAAAAACAATGACATATTGAATTTTGCATGCAAATGGATGGAAATAGAAAACACTATCCTTAGTGAGATAACCAAAACCAAAAGACGATTATGGTATGTACTCACTCATTAGTGGACCCTAGTCATAAACAAAGGACATTAAGCACAGGGAAGCCAAATAGCAAGGTGAACCCAAAGAAAAACATATATAGATCCTCCTGGAAATTGGAAGCAAACAAGATTGCCGGGAAAAAGTTGAATAGGAGTGGAGGTAGTAGTGGGAGTGGGGGTGAGCGAAGGGGATAGGGGGAGGGAAAATGGAGAAGGGAAGGACTGGGGAGAGCTTGGGGGAGTGGGAGGGTGGAGATGGAGGAAGGGTGGATATTGAAGAAGGGAATAAGAGATCTACATTAAGGAAGCCATTTTAGGGTGCGCAAGAGACTTGGCTATAATGGGATCCCAAGTGTCCACGGTGATATCCCCAGCTAGGTACTTGGGCAGCAGAGGAGAGGGTACCGGAACTAGCCTTGTCCCATAGTCACATTGATGAACATCTTGATCATCACCATAGAAATTTCGTCTGATGGATGGAGATAGAGACAGAGGCCCACATTCACATCAGAGCAATGAACTGAGCTCCCAAGGTCCAGTTGAAGAGCAGAAGGTGGGAGAAGATGGTCCACCAACTGAGACAGTGTGCATGATCTAATGGGAGCTTACCAAGTCCAGCTGGATCAGGACTGAATGAGCATGTGATCAAACCGGACTCTCTGAATGTGGCTGCCAATGGGGGCAGTCTGAGAAGCATAGAGAGTCTTTGTTTCAAAACAGATGACACAGGTAGGTGTGGTAGTGCACACGTTTAATCTCAGCATTCAGGAAGCAAAGGCGGGAGGGTCTTTGTGAGTTCAAGACCAGCTTGGTCTACAAAGTGAGTTCCAGGACAGCCAGGGCTGTTATAGATAAACTAAAGTAACTTGAGGGGAGGGAACCTCAATTAAATGCCCCCATAAGATCTAACTGTAGGCAAAATACTAGGACATTTTCTTAATTAGTGACAGATGGGGGGAAGGTGGATACAGTCCATTGTCAGTGGTGCAATCCCTGGGCTGCAGGGCCTGGGTACTACAAGTAAGCAAGCTGAGCAAGCCGTGCAGAGCAAGCCAGTAAGCAGCACTCTTCCATGGTCTCTGCATCAGCTCCTGCCTCCATGTTCCTTCTCTGTTTGAATCCCTGCCCTGACTTCCTTTAGTGATTAGCTGTTACCTGGAAGTCTAAGCTGAAATAAATCCTTTCCTTCACAATTTGCTTTTGGTCATGATGTTTTTATTTGCAGCAATAGAAACCCTCACTAAGACAATGGGGAAAATAAATCACAAACAATGATAAAAATCTGAGTCATATTTTAAATGTGCTTGACATGGACACGTACAAGAAGCAAGATATAAACCCCACTTGTCATTTCAATGTTGCAATGCCATTGAAGCACAATCCCTTGAAGTAAATATTGCCGCCTCTCTCAAGAATATGGTATAAAGATGAAAGTAAATGAGGTCTTACCTATAACAATAAATGAAACACACCCAGAATACGTAAGGGACAGACATGTTAAAGGCAAGATACGAGCTTGGAATCATATTTTTCTTTATTTTTGTTCATTTGATATATGATTTCATACAGTAGCCCACAGTACTCTGGAACTCACTCGAACTTTTCCTGCTTCAGCCTGATAGTGTGCAGATTACATTATGAGCCACCATGGCTACTTTCACAAATCTTCAAAAAAAATAAGTTGAATAATGACCAAAACAATAAGCTACAAAATATTTAAAAACAAGAGTGTAATTGCACTCTAAGATGAAATGTTTACTCTAAGGAAAAAGGAAAGAAACAATAAAAGGAGAACAATCTGGGTTAGTGTGTGCTATGAGAGTGACACGTGAAAATACTGTTGTCTTAGCATACAACTGAGGAAAGATCAGGAAGAAAGGAGTCACAGCTCATGAGAATAACTGGCATGCTACACTTTTCACAGAGAAGAAAGCACAGGGAGCTAGCAAATACAAGAAGGTATTCAATCATATTCATAAGAGAAATGTGAAATAAAGCTATCTTCTTTGGCTGTGAGGCTGAGAAAATGCAGAAGTTCTGATCACACAATACAGTTGGAGATGGAGAGGTGGTGGGCACTCTCCTCCCCCTCTAAAAGCATGGTAAACTGTAACAATTTTAACTGGGAGCAAAAGGTAGTAGATGTCAAACAGTCATATTGTCTGATGTAGAAACAATTTTTGAGCAGTTATTCTACAGTTTGTATCACATAAGATTTCTTTTGTACTTAATAATTTTAAAGGCCTATTATAAGTATTTCCTAAGAAAAAGATTAGAAGATCCATCCAAATAGAAGTTGTTAAATGTGTTATGCAATATTTGAATACTATAATATGCTTTATTACTGAAACTGCGAAATTATCAATAATTGTGAAATAGAAACAAAATTAGTAGAAGATGATAAATCATTGTCTAAGTTTTAATATTTAACATTAATATACTTAATTCGTTAATATAATAGAGATATTTAAGGATGTATATATTCATTCTACATTTTGGGAAATAGGAGTGTTATGGAGTATTAGTTTCACATTGTAAGGGGAGGAGTGCTGTATGACTGAAAGAGGAAGAGAGAGATTGAGTGAGAGATGAAATATGCATTGAGTAGGATGCCTAATGATGTACCCTTGGCTGTGAACACATTTCCACAGATGCTTTTTAAGTTTTTATTGTATTATACATATTTGATAATTTTATACAATGTATTAGATCACATTCACACTCCCCTAATTTCATGTGTTCTTTTCTTTTTATAACCCACCAAGTCCAATTAGTGTTACACATATGCAATGAGTGTAGGGTTATTCACCGGAGCATGGACAGTTTACCGTGGGGCCACAGTGCTGCATAAAACCAATTCTTACTTCCCTAGCACCCATAACTCCTAAGCAATGGAGGGGGACTTGAAACCACATTCCTTCTCTAGTCTAGATTGTTTACTGGTATAGTTTTACTTTTCTGTTGCTGTGGACCACTGAAACACATAAAGAAGAGTTTGTTTTGGCTTATGGTGCTAAAGGGATAAAGATGATTAATAGTCCATTATAGCAAGTAGGCATAGCAGCAGGAGAAGGAAGCTGAGAGCTCACAACTTCAAATGCAAGCATGAAGCGAAAAGAGAAATTGGTTTGAGGCTTGAAACACTCAAAGTCTACTTCCAATGGCATACTTCTTCCATCAAGGCTGTTCTTCCTAAACCACTCAAAGTATGCCACCAACTGAGGACCAAGTGCTCAAATGCCTGAGCTTATAGGGGTCATTTCTCATTAAAACCAACAAAAGGCTTGGTCTTGTGCAAATCTCATATAGGCAACTATAGTTACCCAATAGAATTTTTAAAAAGAAGAGAAATTGACCCTGTGGGTGCCTGGGGACATACGGTAAATATACAGAACAAAAGGACCCAGCAGACAGAGCATTTCATGGGACATCTACTTGTAGCTAAGCAGCCATACTAAGTAGTGGCCCTTGACAGTCACAGCACAGAAAAGACACACTCACTCTCTGCTGCTTGCACTAGTCAGTACAATCCTGGTTGCAGAAGACCAAAGCTAAAACAGCTCCCTTGGGCAGATGATGGATTTTGGAAATATACACCAGCCTCAAAGACTAGCTTTCTACAAAACCTGACTCAGGGGCCAGAAGCCATTCAAAAGGGTCAGCCCCATCCCTTTTATGCTTCTCTCTGAATATTGGTGTCACAGCTCTTCCATATGCTGGTGTCACATGCTTCTTCCGTATGTAGGAAGTGTGAGCCCAGGCAAGCACTCATCAGTTTCAGAGTTTATATCCCTTCCTTTCCCCACCAAGATGAACCAGCCATTGTGCTGTTAAGCAAGAACACTAAAGTCACAGGAAGTGTCTCTGGCCTAATCTTTCTTGCTTCCAAATTCCTCTCATAAGCATTGACTGGAAATTCCTCTGGAGATGTTAGATGGGAGAAGAAGCTGGGAAAATATGTCAGAAGCAGGGCTCCTCTTCAGCAGGCCTGGCAGAGATGAAGGAAGAAGCCACTACTGCTATAAAATGGTTACTAAAGCCACCTGGAGATGGCACCTACCATCTATAATGTGGAATGGCCACACCCCATTATAGGCTGTTCCTCCTAAGAAGATCCAAAAATGATTGTCAAAAACACACTTGATTTTAGATCTTAAGCAAGTTAACTTTTGCATTTCTTTCTTTGTGCACCAAGTCAAGTTACTGATTTTTATTTTTCTGAGTTGGGCATGTAAAACCCATGTATTTAAGAAATACCTGACTTCATTAATTGCCTATGTGGGTGTAGGTATTTTGTGAGTCACCGAAAATTAAGTTTCAGTCTTTCCATTTATATCTGAGTGTTGATAGAAATACTTAACTGAGCTATTGGGAAAATCTGAATTCAACTGAATGAAGCCAAAAATTAAATATTAGCTTATGTGGGTATACTGTGCTCAGCTAAGGTTGCTGACCTGGCTGGACCCATGACAAGAATGTTCAGCCATGCTTTGTTTTATGGGTTAAACAAGGTTCACTAGGGAGTCTAGTTTAGCTCTAGGCTTTATGAGTGGTTGTAGAAACATGTATCCCAATAAGACTTAATTTAAGATTCCAATCCTTTAGCAGCAGAGTTTTCTCTCCAGGTAAACCACAAACGAGAACTTGATTCTCAGTAGTTTATACTGAGCCACCTTTTATCCAGACTGAACTGGTGAAATGGAATATGTAGATTAACCTCCCACAAGTCCTCAGTGTTCCTTGTCAACTGGCCCTGCTTGTGACAGTTAATCTGTCTCCATCAGCAGGATCCCAGAGGCAGGTAAGAACTGACAACATAAGGACTCCATAAAACCAGGAGCTTCAGTTTGGATAAATGTCAGCTCAAAGGCTTCTTTGATAAAGGCTTGGTTACCAACTTGCAATACATAATGGTGTTGGAACCTTTCAAAGATGGGGTCTAGTGGGAAGAAACCATTGTGGGAATTCCAAAAGGGACACTGAACCCTTTCTCTCCTTTCTTCCCCTCCTCTTTCATCCTCTTCTGTCCTTTCTCCTTCTCCCATTCCTTCTCCTCCCTTCTCCTCTGATCCCTACCTTTTCTCCTCCCTACTTCTGTCATCCATTTCCCTACCTTCTGCTCTTCCCACATTCCCCTCTCTTCCCATCTCTTCCCTGTCCATTTTCCTTTTTCTCTTCCCCTTTATTTCCCTCTATTCCTTTCTTGTCTTTTCTCTTACTCAGATATCTAATTTTCTAATCACCAAATAATTTATTTCCAAACTATTTATATTCAGAGGAATCAAAGCATGGTTATGCATGCATAGCTTAAGAATGGGGATACAGTATGAGACATGTATTGCTAGGCAAGTCTGTGACACCACAGAGTACATATGTAGACCTATATGATAAAGACTAGTCTTCGATATGGCCTTTTGATATTACTCAAAAACATAGTAAAAATGAGACATACAAAGTACTTCCCAGATAAGAGGCTACATCTATTTTCAGAATAAACCATTTTGCAAGGAATAAGAATATACACCAAAATAAGAGCAAAAAATGATGATATAGCACATACAAACCCCAAGGCATGACTTTGCCTTACTTATCAGGTAACAGGTACTGTACATACTGTATCTCTCGTAGGTTGTAAAAGCAGTGTGTCAGCATGCCCCTTTACTCAGCAGCAACATAGGCAATGAGTAGGTTGCATTGCCATGGCTAAAACATCACCAGGTGTCTGTGTTGATGAGGTGACTCCTCATTGACCAAATAGCACATAGTTGTCAGCTGTTCACACATCTCTCCTAACATTTTCCATATCCTTTCTAGTTCCTAAAAATATAACAAAGTTCACATGTCTCTAAGCATGATGCCATGAACCCTGCCCATCAATGTCAACATCTCATCCTCTTGGGATCTAATCTGGTGGCAGCCATTTTCTTCCTCCTTCATAGCCCCCAATGCAACGTCATCCTCTTTTTCCTTTCCACCCAACCGTCCTTAAACTCCACCATCAGAAAATCTTTCCAGCTCCTTTCTCCACTGTGTCCTCAGCCCAGTTTCTTACCATGAGGTCTACCCTTTCCAAGTGCAGCTTGTTCTGAGAGAATTGTATTAACTCATATAGCATAATAATCCTCAGCCTAAGAGGATAACTATAGTACAAGTCAGAGCAGCTGACCCCTGTACTCAAAGTCCTAAATTACCCCCTAAATAATGCATTGTCACAATCTAAAATCCCTCTGGTTATCTGTAGGACTGCATGCCATTTCAGATCCTAGCTTGTGTTTTAATGCCTTCCTTGGTAATCACTTTCCTCAGGCACAGTAGTTACTGTGTGGTCTTTCAATGTCAGCCACATGGAGTCACAGATAAAAAAGACCTCCTCTAGCAGTCCCCACGCCTCAGAACCTGGCTCTTTGTATATGAAATATCACCAGCTGAGTGAGGTCAATTTCCATCTCAGTATATTAGTGTACTCAGATTCCTTCCGACATTCTGATCTCTTTTCTGTGTGGATCTTTTTGATTCACTAGCTTTTATCACCTAATTCATATGTTAGTGTAAATCATTGATGTGCTCAGCTTGTCCTTACCACAAGTGGGTTACCTGGGCCTGGGGAGATGCTTTAGTGAGTAAGACCACTAGCTGTGCAATCAAGAAAACCTAAATTAGAATCTTTAGCACTCATGTCAAAGATGAGCATGGACCTCCAGCAATGGGAGACAGAGACAGGTGGATTCTGTGAACACACCGGCTAGCAAGCCTAACTGAAATAACACACTTCAGATTCAGTGAGAAACCTTGTATCAAAACTAAGAAAGAGGAAGACAGCTGAAATTCTACTTCATCCTACACATTTGGGTGCATGGGCTCACTTGTGAAATTGTCACACACAAACATATGAACGAATGCAAATGCACACACATATACTGCCACAGATATCCTCCCATAAGTACACACATACACACACACACACTATACACAAGAATTACTTGTCTACATTTTTTGTCTGCCCTGAAGCCAAGTGATTGCTTAATATTAGCCATGGTAAATTATTTAGTGTTGAAAGCTTCCTCAGATACCCTCATGAAAGGACAAAAGGAACCTAAGTCACTGTCCTTGCTCAGAAACAGAAGTGGCAAAGCCACTCTGTGGCTGAGGTCAGGGGGACTGAAGGAGTTAAGGTTTCAGTTCCTGAGAACTTGGCTTTTTCCTTGAAGAGACTAGACTTATCAGTTAAAGACCACTCTGTGCTAGATTTGTAATGGTCTTGAGGTGTGTTTCCCTTGTGCAATGTTGCTTGATTAGCACCCTGCTGGGTTTGTCCCATTGCATGAAAGTTTCTGCTAACTTTCTCCTATTTCTTCCCTGAAAATAGTATATAAGATGCTGTACTTCTTAGTAAGTTTACTTGGCATAAAACAGCTTCTGCGAGACCTCCTGATTGCAAACTTATCTGTCTTTATTTTCTGATCTCCTAGTCCTTTTTCTTATGATCCTGTCAATGAAGACTGACTCACAGGTGCAGATAAATTTAGATTATACTATTTAAAAAATTCCACCAAAAAATTTCATTGACTATTTTTTTCAAAATTCTGTTGTCAATCATTTACCAGTAGCCTACTGCATTTGTCAGATCAGAGGTATTTGTTTTATTAGTTATATACCTGCCTGTAATATTTAAAAGTATCACTGCTTTGCATCTATGAACCACTGAGTCCTGAATTTAGTGAGTGAAAATGACAGATTAAATCTTGCTGTTTTTTTCTCTACTTCTGAAAGTACTGCAAATGCATACAACCCCTTTTCTATCTATAAATACTAGGAATGGAGAAATGAAACAGTATCCCATACAATTCAATTTCTCCCTCCATTTCTTCCTGTTTACTTTGCTTTTTTTCTCTTTCCCTTATAGTCTGATTGTCTCTGTATTTTTTGTACACTTCATAGCTGTATTTATTTTGTCTAAATATATACCTAATATAGCTACAAAACTGCCTGGTGTACTTTTTGCTGAGTGAGTAAGCTAGCAAATGAGTGGATAAATTAATAAGATTCTTTCTCACTCACTAGAGCTTGCCTCTCCTAGAATTAATGATAAGGAATGGGAGCAGTAATTTATTTCTATAAAGAAACACAAATCACTATCTCATCAGAAAAAAAAAACACTCTTCTTTTGCAAAACTAAAGTGACAGATATTCCTGCAAACAATCTACTGTAAGAGAATATGAGGCAATTAAAATAAAATGCCTAATTAAATATCTCCAAAGATAAGAAGTGTAGAACACCCCATCTCTAAGTACACAATGTGGTCCTTAATGCTCACAGAAAACATGGCTTCTAGTGAAACAATAAGAATCAGTATGGCAATTTCTCAGAAAATTAGGAAACAACCTACCTCCAGACCCAGCAATATCAATTTTGGGTATATACCCAAAGGTACCCAACCATACTACAAGGACATGTTCTCAACTATGTTCATAACAGTTTTATTTGTTGTAGCCAGAAACTGGAAGCAACCTAAATGCCCCTTGATCAAAGAATGGATAAAGAAAATGTGGTACATTCACACAATGCAGTATTACACAACGGGGAAAAACACAATGACATCTTGAAATTTACAGGCAAATGGGTGGATATAGAAAAAATCATATTGAGTGAAGTAACCCAGACCCAGAAAGACAAATATAACATGTACTCACTCATAAATGTCATTTAGACATAAAACAGGGAAAAACCAGCCTACAATTCACATCCCCCAAGAAACCTAGACAACAAGGAGGACCCTAAGAGAGACATACATGAATCGTATCTACATGGGAAGTAGAAAAAGTAAATCTCTCCTGACTAAATTAGGAGCATAGGGATCGTGGGTGAGGGTACAAGGTGAGTGGGGGGAAAGGAAGGGGAGCAGAGAAAAATATATAGCTTAATAATAAAAAAAATCACCCATCTCTTTAAAAGCACATTAAAGGGTTGCAGGGCCCCATTCAAGCAACAGCCACTGGCCCAGCCTGGGCCAGAATTGGCAATGACTACAACACAACCAAGCAGGGACATAGGATTCTAACCCTGACCCCCAGGAGAACTCCAGCCAAGCCCCACCCCATGCCATGCGGCTGAGTGGATAGAAAGCAGACAAATGCACCAACCAGGAACTTCCATGGCACCATAGGCCTGGCAGTGAGGCTCTATAATGATGTCCTTGTGGTGGGTAAGCATGTCCCAGCTCTGCCTCATGGAGATCTGAGGGAGACAAGGAGATACATAAGCAGACCAGGAGCTACCAACCCTGGGCTTGAAAGAAAAACACAGGCCCAGCATGTACCTTGCAGCACCAGTCAGAAGGCCATTATTAGAGTGAACAGAAGTAAAGAGAGAGACACAGAGAGAGAGCGAGACAGAGAGAGAGAGAGACAGAATGACTCAGGACCTATGGACAGAGGCAAATCCAAAGAGACTGGAGAAGGGAACAAGGCTGAGATGTGGGAGCTGACTGGTGGCCAGGGCAGCAAATGGAAAAGTAAGCCAACCCTGTACTTTGTCTGAGCAGCACAGCAGAGATGATCCTGTTGATGAGAGCTCAGGTGAGTCAATTCTAAGGACAGGAGCATGGGAGAGCTAGCCTGACCTCTCATCTGCCACCTAGGGACATGGGCTGAGGAGAGATGCTGTCCCCATTACCCATCTTCCTTATGGTAGCATGGGCAGAGAAGAGTTGCAGCCCCTGCCTATCAATGCCCGAAGCAAGTGGCAGAACAGGCCCTGTGGTCAAAAAGTGTGGGAGAGCCATCCCTGACCCATACCAGCTACAACACTAGGGAGCGCAGGTGCTGCCCCTTGCCAGGGCAGCACAATTGAGCAAACACTGTTAGTGCCGGTGTGGGAGAGCCAGTCCCACACCTGTGACCATGGAATTGTCCCCATCACCTGTCTTGTGGCAACAGGTGCAGATGAGAAGTATCCTCCTCCATCCCCCTACCCATAAACACTGGAAGCAGGTAGGAGAAATGACCCTGTGGTCATAAGAGTGGGACAGTCCTCCCTGACTGCCACCAGCTGCAATACTCGGGAAAGCAGGCCCTGCACCTCGCTGTTGCAAAACAAAAGAGCTAACACAATTAGCTCAGGTGTAGGTGAGCCAGCTCCAAAATGCTGACAAGGGCAGAACTGTCACCATTTCCCATCTGGTAGACCAACACTACAGCTACCCAGGTGGACACCCAGGTTATAACTTGGCCTTCCCCGCACCAGTGGGATTCAGTTATTTATTTATAGTCATTAAGACAGGTTCATGCCAGAACTTTTCATGTTTTTGCGTTAAATTTTTGGTTTTAAAGAGACTCCAGAGTCTGTATAACAACAGATGAGTTCTGCGTTATTTGGACATGAAAACTGCTTACTGAGGTGCCTGGATTTTCTTTTGGGAGATTGAAGCCCTCTACAGTTCCTGACTGTACAGGATAACAAAGTGAGTTGTGGCAAGTGGACATAGTGGTGAACTTCAGTGGATGCCTAGATTGAATTAGGAGAATCCATACAAGAGAAAACTGCAGGTGATATAGTTGTTCAAGACAGATCATTTACAATGAAAGACATGTCACAACTGATAGAAATCTCCAACAGAGTTCAAATGATTTCTTCTACCAGCCAGGCATGTTGGGGAGCGATAGGAATCCATCAGAAGAACAGCATTTCTGAAACTAAACAGTGCGGGCAAAAGCTGTATATGCAAGCCAACTGCAGAAATAGCATACATTCCCCCAACTACCACAAGCCTTCATCTTGACAAAGCTGTGAAGAGTCAATAAAAAATGCAAATGTCAAAAACAAATGTACACACACACACACACACACACACACACCATGAAGGCATCTGCACAAAACCCTGCCAAATACAAGTTATATATAGAGAAAGTAATTTTAGTTCAGGAATAGTGGATCATCTAGGCAGTTGCTAAATATACAAGAGTGGGATGTTTCTGGAAAATTGTTCTTTGGCATAGAAACCCACTATGAAACTTCATCTCATCATTTATATTTCTCGCATGTCTAAAGTTCCATACTCTCTGCCAAAGAAGAAGTTGACAAAGCAATGAGCAACCTCTGAAGGAGGTTGTGGTGGATTTATTTTGCACAAATAATACTTTTATGTATTAGTCTCCTGCTTCTTTCTCCCAACGGCCAAAATATTGTTATACTGTATGATAAACTTAAAAATATAATAGTGGCTAGAGGCAAAAATATAAATGAAAGACTTCAGAATTATTTAATTTCCACTTACTTCTCTCTACCAATACCTGTTCTTGAATTCCATCTTTTACACTCATGCCGTCATTTGACAAAAATCTTTGAGCCTTCACTTTAAAACTAACACTGTGCAAATTTCCCTTGAAGGGCTGGTGAGATGGCTCAGCAGACAAAGGTGCTGCCCAGTTTGATGGCCTCCGGCTTCAGTGTAGTATGAGAAGATAAGTAAGTCTGTTAAGCTGTCCTCTGAATTCCCTAAATGTGCCATGTCATGCTAATAGACACACACACACACACACAGAGAGAGAGAGAGAGAGAGAGACATGATACACAAACACACGGACATACAGATACTCAGACACAAGCATATCCAAACAAATGCACACAGACACAGGCATACACTAAATAAACATAAAATGTAATTAAAAATTAAAACAGCCCATTCTAACTGTGTACATCTCATGAGGTGTGTAAAGAGAGTAGGTAACTCTTGTATGGATCTTCATGTGAGCAGGTGTTACACAGGATACAGGAATAAGCCTCTTACACTCTACTTTTTGTGTAAAATGTCAGATTGTTCCAGAAGATGAGTAATAAAGAAACAGGAAGCTTATATGTGCGCAGGGAACCGTCACCCACTGCAGACTCTCGCCTTCATCACTGATGAGTCACAATATAGCCACTAAGACTGTATTGTCGTCCTCACTCCATGGAAACTACAATAGTTCATCTTGTGAAATAACCTTTTTACAGACCTTTCTTTGATTTTTTTCCTTTTTCACAAAATCTATAACTTTATGAACTTTTATTATTTAAATTTTCTACACTTTTAAAATTCAGTTGGCTTTACCTTTACATTATACTTTTCTAGGTTACAATTTACACTTTTGAGGCTAATACTATCTAACACATGTGACATTTCTATCCTCGAGCTGAGCAATCACCACCTTCCAATGAGTAAAAGAGGTAATTAATTAAGGAATAAATTCCAAAAGCACCTTCTGTGTCACAGTGCTCCTTCATGATAATCATCTTGCCGTTTTAGCAAAGCAGGAAGCCAGCCATCCTAGCACTTAGGTACCAGTAACCATCCTTTCAAACTTAATAAAACAATAGGGGATACTGAGGAGAGTGCATCCGCCATAGCGTTTATGTGGAATGTTCTGTGAATGACTGTTAGGCCTTTTTATGATGCCATTTAAGCACAACATTCCTTTGGTTAAGTTTTTGTCAGGTGACCTGCCTGTTGATCAGATTGATTATTGAGCCATTTACTATTATTGTGTTGGGGCTGATCTGGTTCACATCTAGTAATATTTGTGTTAGGAAACAGGGCGCACCTGTGTTTGGTGTGCACCTATCAAATACTGTTTTAAAGCTTATTTATTTAAAACTGATGTGCCACTGTGTGGGTCTGGATGTGAGTATGTACTTATGAGTACAGGGACTGCAGGGGTCAGATGCATCGAAGCACCTTGGAGTGGTGTGTCAGGTGGTGGGTGCGAGGGATCTACTTCAGGTTTCCTGGAAGAACAGGGTCTGCTCTTAACCACTACACTATCTCTCTAGGCCCCAATATGCATGTGTTTAGGATTGCAGTGTCTTCTTGGTGGTTGTTCTTTTATTGGGTATGAGGTGACCTTCCTTATCTTTTCTGACTATTTTTTGAAGTCTATTTTGTTTTCCAGTTATTATAATAGATGACCCTACTTGTTTGCCAGTTCCATTTATTTGAAATACCTTTTGCCACAATCTTATTTTAAGGTGCCGTCTATTATTGATAATAATGTTTCTTGGAGATGGCAAGAAAAAGGTGGATCCTTTTTATTGGGGGAATTTAGAACATAAATATTCAGTTACTGTTGAAAGATGTGCATTGATTCCTGTCATTTTGTTGACAGTAAGAGAATAGGCGCTGTGAAATGCTACCATCTGTATATAATATGACTGTTGTACACATGAACTTGTAGCAGCTGTGGTTACCTCCACAAGACCAAGCCTGTCAAAAATTTCAGGAAAGTCAGAGTCGGGGCTATGAGGCCCCACCCCTAGCTGTAGAGGTATTGTAGTTGGAGCTACAAGAGTCACTTTTCTTTGAGGGATCGCAGTTGGCAGTTGATAGTTTATATATGTCCCAGTGGATGACCCCATACCATGTGCATATGGGCATCACTAATGGGACTCACAGAGTTAACTTTTTAAAAAAGAAAAGAAATTTGGAGGCCGATGTATTGGGAGATGGTTTTGTCCTCTGAGAATTGGATGAGAGAAGGGAACAAATAAGATCAAAGTACATTACAAGCATGCATGAAATTTTGAAAGAGTAGATAAAAATACTATTCTTTGAAAACACAAACTGCATCCCAGAAGCACTTTTGACAAGTGTGGTGCAAGACAGCTTACCAATCAGAGTCCGGAGTTCTGCCCATCTAAGTTCTGTTTGGTTACATCCTAACAAGGATAAATGACTGTGGATATGTGCATGCTCCAAGCAGTATCTGAGAGGGGCCAAGGCCTTCCATGGACTTTGAAATCATCAATTTGATGCAGAATCCATCGCTCTTTCTCAGAGGACAAAATCATATTAACAGTGCTCATGCCATTTACCAGCCTTGCATTTGGTCCACTTGCTAACACTTGATGGTTCTCTTGTTCCCTCAGAAGTTTCCCAGTTGCCCAGTCCATCTTCTCAGCAATTGTGTGTGTAATAGGTAGACAAGTTATACCATAAGAGTACAAACAAGGGAATGCAAATGCAGATACCATAAACAACTGGCACAAAGTAGAAAGGCAGACAAATGAAGACAAGAAAACATTAAAACAGGTGTCCTGAAGGCGGGAGTCTCAATACATGTCTGATTTATCTCAGTAAAGGGACCACTTACGATAAGACAAATGTATTCCTTCTAAATAAATTCTGTGTAATGAATGTCAGGCCATGGTAATTTTGCTATTCTCTTTGGGGAAAATGGTACTCTATCTTGTTTTTGCAGTAACTTTGTCAATCATAAGCTAGATTATGATGCCCCAAATGCTATTGAATGTGTCTCTCCTTTAGTGCTTCATTGTTCTCTCCTAATGAATGCTTTGTTTTTCCCCATAACTGTCTGTTCTAGAGATTTTAGGTTTTATTAGAACCTGGTGTCAGACCTAACTTATATATAATAGTGTAGAATATAGGACACCCTTTTAAGGCAAGCCAAACACTGGCTAATATATTACAATTCCATGAATTAAGTAGTTTATAAAAAATAAAGCTACTTGTCAGAGTTTAAACAGTTTGAAATCAAGTTATGAGCAAACCTAAGGATGACATTTGTATAGACAGTGATTTCTCATTGTGTTCCTTATGTTGCCAAAAGAATATCTTTCTATGGCCTCTTTCATAAGGGCAGCAATCAATCTCTTAAAGAGAATCTGCCCTTCACAACCCATCATGTCCCCAAAAGTTCACCTCTAGAAATGATCACAGTGATTATTAAGTGTCAATATTGACATTTTAGAAGGATGTCATCAGACAGTAGCATTCTTCCAATGACATGCCAATTCATACCAAACAAAATGCACCCATTCCATTACCATAGACGAAGAATCATATTTCATACCAGTTACATTAATGTAGAGTTCCACATCTCCACATTCTATTGTTATCAGAAGTAGTTGAGCCTGAAGACAGTTCATTCTGGAGTTCTCCTGCCAGATGTGAACCAGTAAAGCCAAATGTAATATAAAATAAAAGGGTCAGTTATAGAAGAGACATTTTCATACTAAGGGATGTGGAGAATAGGAGAGCAAAACAGAATTAAAGATTCCAAATATGTCCAAAATATATTATGGCAATGAATCATGAGTCTTGAGGTCCAAGAACATCCTTTGATTGAATGTTCTATTCTCCAACCTTGCAGGCAAAACTGTACACAGGACACAGTGAATTGGAGATTTCATCCTCTTGTCACACGGTGGCAGTGTTCCTCTCCTCATTACCTTGGACATGCCCACCGTTGCAATGGTTCTAAGTCTGAGCTGCACTCAAATGACAGGTCTTTACTGGAGAAATACTAAGCAGTGCTTAAGTCCCAGTTACCTGAGATGAAATTCTGTGCCAGCAGTACCCTCTAGGCTGCACATGGCATTGTACTAATCGGTTATTGCACTGACTTCCTAAGCACTCCTTTTGCACTTTGGGTGATAACTCTGATGGTTTTTTGTTTTCTTTAGGATCATTCTTCCATTGTCTTGGAAAAATGGTTTATCTTTAAATAATGTTTTTATTAGATATTTTATGTCATTATATAACACCCTCCATGTTCTCTCCAGGGCATGCACTGACCATGTTTACAATATTGATAGGCTGATAATTTTGTAAATATTTATATGGGATTTCTGTTTTGATTACAAATGTTAACATTAGTTGTATCTTCAAATATTTTTATCTTTTGAAGTAATACCATTAGTAGCAGAGAGAAAGCAAATAGTACCCTTAGCACTTTGCTTGGCACATGGTTCAGCATGTGGAGATCCAATTTCTTTGCTCTCATATTTTATCATCTATAAGATACTAGAACATGAAAAATATGAGCCAAATTTCTGGTACTTTATAATAAAGTGACCTCTCTCTCCTTATTCAGTATTATGTTCCTACGGATTCAGGGATGGCTCAACACTAATAAGCTAAGTGTACAACCAAAATGTCCATATTATGCTCCTTATTTCTGAGGCCTCATTGTGATCCCACATTTATACCAGCATCTTGTCTCTTAACACTTAGGTATTTCTAAGAAGATACAGGGTTTATCTATAGTGTTCCCTTTTGCATCCCTAGTCCTCTGATGAATTGGTATTTGATTTCAAGCCATCACAAAGGAAGCTTTTTCTACAGATTTGAAAAGCCTCTATGGTAGTTATTTTGGTTGAAATCTTAAATGGTTTTGGAGAGACCCACCTGGTAGTGACTCTATCAGTTAGGGTAAATCCCCCCTCCAAAATGAGGTGCACCTTTCAGCAGCAGCCGAGGTATAAGGAGAAGATGAGTCCTTGCAGCTTTTGAGTTTCCACTTTCACTCCTTGGTGTGCATGCGTCTACACTGTTGCTCCTGCTGCAGCATCTACTGCTGCTGCTACTGTTATTTTTCACGAAACTAAGAACCCAGTTTCTTTGACTTTCATTATGAGCTGAATATTGGTGACCCTGCAGAAATCCCTCCAAACTTTCATCACCTGATAGAGACTGGTGAGGCATCTAGTCACGTTGACTGAAAACCCTGTGAGTTCTCAGACTCTTCAACATGAAGACAGCCATCACTGGAGTATCTAGCCTACACTGCATAACCAGTCTAATAAATCCCTTTGTGGCATGAGTTTATTCCGTTAGTGCTGTTCTTCAGGTAACCCTAACTAAAACAACCTCCCAACTTCTACCCATTACCCTATCTTAAGTCTGTTTTTACTGATGAGGTATTATACTAGCACCCAATTTCTGCTTTAATGCTTTTGAGTTGTCAGGGAACAACAAAAAGCGAAACTCCTGTGTATGATCAAACACATTATTTTTTAGTTTATGAGGTCAGAAGCATGCTGATTAACATTAGTACATCTGACTAGGGCCAGTTTTGGTTCATAACCAGTGTCTTATCTCTGATTTCTCACATGTTGGGCTGAGCAAAGATGTCTTTGCCAGAACAGTAATCTCAAATATGAGAGTTCAGACCTCATAACTTAATCATCTCCCCAAAGTGTGGCCTACTAATGCTCTCACATTGATGATTAGATTCCAAACAGGGACTTGAGGTGGGAGGAAGATATATGAATTCAAACCATAGCAGGTATCATTATACTTAACAATCTACAGAGGATAATAATTTTCTTCCCATAAATCATTATGAAGGCTAATTGAAATGCAGAGGAAAATTGCTGAACATTTCTTAGAAGTACATGCTTGAAATGGTAGCTGCTTATATTAATAAAACTGATATCATTATTATACACATGAATTATCCAAAGTAACATGCCATCGTTTTTTCATAAGTATTGATCAGTCAAAATGATCCTAAAGCAGGGGTTTAATACTTCTTTGTTTCCTGGCTTAAGAGAATGTTGAGAAGTCAAGGAAATTGCTCAGTGGATAAAAGTTCTTGCCACCAAGCCTGATGTGTTTACTTTCCAGGACACACGTGATGGAAAGAGAGAGTGGACTCTTGAAACACAGATGCACAGGCACACACTTATCCTTTCTCTCTTTCCCTCCCTTCTTCCCTCCCCTTCTTTCTCAACTGTCTGTTCATTTGCATTGAAGATACTGCAGATTGTAGAAAATTATAAAAGATTTCTAAAATATCTTCAAATTCTCAGAATTTCGAATAATTTAGCAATTTGGTGTTTGCCATGTGTTAACACTATGGTTGTTTGATAACAACATGTATTTTTCTGATATTCATCTCAAGAAGTGAAATTTACATGGCTTTTTCACTTACTCAGCATCTCATAACATTAGTAACCTTGGTAAAATTAGCTATTATAATCTTAACCTCCGTTCTTTATTTGTTCCTCGTTTTCTATGTGAACATCACATTAACATATGTAAAAGACATATACAATTAGAAAGCAAAGGCTACAAAGTGAAATAAATGATGAAATGCCAGCTGTTGCAATCAACATTATGCAGTTTGCATGATGGAGCCGCTGATAGGAAAATGCTTTCACAGTTGTGGTCCTAATTAATTTTAGGGATGAGACTGTGAATTAGAGTCATATGCAACTGCAGAAGGTGGAACAGAAAATGTGTCTTCCCCAGGATAAATGTGTAGGACCATGAGTGCTTAAGGTATCCTGTTGTTAATTAAGATGGATTCACTTCAGACAATAATCTATGTCCTCAGCAAATGACATCTGACTTGGAAAGCTGTCTAAATCTTCACTGAATATATTGTTGTGACATTGCTTTAGTTGACTTTCTGTTGCTGTGACAAAATAACATGATCAGAAACAACCAAAGGAAGAAAAAGTTTATTTTAGTAAAACATTCTAAAGGTATGCAGTCCATGAATGGCAGGAAAGTCATTGCTGTGAGAGCAGGAGCAGGAAGCTGGCTGATCACATTTCACCCACATCAGGACCAGAGAAAACGAAAAGGAAGAAAGGGAGACAATACATTTTGAAAACTACCTGAAATGGAGTGGTTTGTCTCCTCCAGCAGGGCTCCACCTCCCAAAAGTTTCACGAACTTCCCCACACAGCTCCATTGATTGGACACCAAGTATTCAAGCACATGAGCCTATGGGGTATTTCTATTTCAATACGCCAGCGCATGGCTGCCTTCCATAATTTTTATGGCTCATCACAAGTTTCACAAAGTTTTGATAAAGTTATTTCTGTGATCTACACAATACAAAAGGGCAAATGTGATAGCCAATCTTGGTAGTCACATCAATGCACTAAACCTATGAGATTCATAAAGCACATTAGAGTTGTGTCTGTGAGGGCATTTCTGGAAAAAAGTAGTTCACAAGGGCTCTGACTTAATCTGTGCTTTAACTCATTGATGGAGTCTATATTTATATTATTTGGAGTAAGTGGTTCTGTGGAAGGAATGGTCTTGTTGGGGAGAGGCTATTTCATGGCTCAGCTCCCTCCTGTCCCACATATCTCTACTGCCTGGCTGCTACTTCTGTCCTCCAATACTTCCAATATCATGATTTTTTTTCATTATGCGTACAGAATGAGTACAGTCAAGGGCAGTAATTTAAAACCACAAAGTCATGCGGTGGTGGTGTTCGTCTTTAATCCCAGTTCTTGGGAGGTAGAGGCAAGCAGATATCTTTGAATTCTAGGTCAGTTTAGTCTACAGAGTTAGTTCCTGGACAGCTTGGACTGTTATACAGAGAAACCCTGTCTCAAAATAACAAAATAAATACATAAGTAAATAAAAATAAAATAAAATTTAAAAACTCCCACACAGAGCCTGCTTTCTGTTGTACACATATACTGTACCTCTCCTTCGGGGGTCCCTGGATATGAGGTGTTAGAAAGAGACAAGTGTTAGAGGCAGTGGTTATCTACAAGAAAACAGTCTTTGGGGCCCAGTATATGAACTTCCCATACTTGTGAGAGCATGTAGAATACCTGTGACCATGTGAGTAAGACCTAGGCATGCTCAAACCAGACCAAATCCCAACACCGAGAGTGGGATTGGGCATGAGTTCTACCTCTAGCTCAGAAACTATTGAAAACTGTTATTTGATGACAGAAGGATCAGTTTTCTCACTGAGTATAACTCCTGATAAATTGACCGTACTCCACAGGAAGGCAACAAATCCAGCTTATGGGCAGCATATTGGTCTTGATGGAGGGGTGGGGGGATGGGGGAAGAACATAAAGTTGGTCTTGGAAAAGAAGGAGTGTAGTTCTGGAAAGAATTTTGTAACAGGGATGAATATGATCAAAAAGTATTACAGGAGATTCTCAATGAACTTAATAAAATATTTGTTAAAACACAACTGACACTCTGACTCCAAATAAATGACTCTTCTCTTTGTGAAAACCTTTGAGGTAGTTTGGTCACACTGACAAAAGATAGGTAATACTATAGTAGTCCTGATGGCTGCTAAAATTTACATATATATATATATATATATATATATATATATATATATATATATGTACCTGTTTTAGGGAGAGGCTGCTTGTTCATCCTGGCTTCCCAGATAGCTTAGCCCTGAAATAACCACACAGAAATTGTATTAATTAAAACACTACTTGGTCCATTTGCTCTAGCCTATTATTGGCTAACTCTTACATCTTGATTTAACCCATTTATTTTTTTTATCCTGTTATTTGAATATTTACTATAGTCAGAAAGTAGTGCAGAAAATATAGTACATGGTACAAAAACAAAAATAGTAATACATAAAATGCTGAAATGATATGTTATAGTTAAATAAGATTATCAAACTCTATAAAAATTATATCAATGCAGTTATAACCAGTTAAAATATGTAAATGAAAGGCAAAACCTAAAGTGAATATACTGAAGAATTGTGACATATCAGGACAAATCTGAAAGTACTAGAATCCAGGGACAAATCTCTGATAACCAGCTGTGAACACAGGATGAAATGCATCAGTACAATCTAAGGGTCCAAGTGAAGTGAAAGGAGTTCATCCCTCTCAGGAAAACGTTGTAGTTATAACCAATCTTATATCATTCAATAATGCAAAGTCCCAAATAGTGAACAAAAGGAAAACTGTGTGGAAGCAAGGAGGAAGAATAATAATGATTATGCCATTTACATTACCTATGAATGTGCTAGAAGTTTCAGAGCTTTTGACACAGAATGATTTGTCCACATATTCTCTATATCCATAACAACATCATGCCATTGGTCAGAATAGCCTATGTGTAGAAGAGTATAACTACCTTGATAGCAGATGATACCAATTTATTTTGCAAATATGGATTTAACCCATTTCTATTAATCTGTATATCACCACGTGGCAGTAGCTTACTGGGAACGATTCAGCATGTCTGTTTTTGGCGGCTCCATGGCAGCTCTCTCTCACTCTGCTTTCTTCCTCCCAGAATTCAGTTCCATCTTCTGCACCTACCTAAGTTCTGCCCTTATCAGGCCAAGGCACTTTCTTTATTCATTAACCAATATATGCAACACATAGAAAGAAGGACCCCCTACACCATATACCATATATCTATTTGTCTGTCTGTCTGTCTAACTATCATTCTTGGAAGTTTTTATATTTTTCTTCCATTTGAAGTTTAGTGAAGACACATGCCTTTAGTGAAAAACATGTGTTTTGCCTGATACACTAGGTCAGGATCATGTACTGCTATGAGCCACGTGCTTTTCTGCAAAACCCTTTTCCTTTAGCAAAAGGGCCTGGTCAACCCTCATCAAAGTGAAACCAAAGTTTCAGCAGCCAACTGTTCTGAGCAGTTAAAGCAAGTATGTCGTTAGTTTGGTTTGGCTATCTTAAAGAACAGGCCACTATACCAGCAGTAAGTTAAAACACAAGGTTACTATTTTGTTACAACAAAGAGTGTTGCCTTTCATTGATAACATTGTAAATGAAGTTTCTCTCCTATAAAGAAGTGTGGAGCCTAACATGGGGAATGTATTTGTGCTGCATGAGGATTCTTGAGCTATTACATAAATTTCATCTCTGTGGTTAGAGTGCAATTATTTCTGTTGTCATTTTAACTCTGTTACCTTCACGGTAGCCCAAAGAGTCTCTCCTATTTTCTGACTACAAGTAAAGAAGACTTTATCAGGTGTGAGTGTAGAATATCTGTCTTCAAACTTCTAGGGTGGCTCTAATTTTGACTTGAGGGAAGATAATGAAAACAATCCCTTAGATCAGCATATTACACTAATCAATATAATAAATCTATTCTGAATAGCATTATGCTGAACAAAGTTATGATTAAATATGGTACCTCATTTACATTCAACCTCAGGGAACACAAAAATTTCCATGACTCAAAGACTGTAGATAATTGAAGATTGTGTTTTCAATTTTTAAGTTTCTAGTTAATTTACATTTATTTTTCTATTTTTAAGAATTTAGTGCATGTATACAAAAATATAGTTTTATATATACCCTCCATTTCTCCATCCAACACCTTTCATTTCCTCCCAATGTGTCCTCACTGTAACTTCATGTCTTATTTTTTTCGTAGCCTATTTAGTCCCTTTAGTGTTGTCTGTGTATATATGGTTGTGAGATTACCCACTAGAACATAGGGCAACATCTTCAATAGAGAATGAATGAATCTCTCTCTTCAGGCAAATAACCATTTACTACTAATAGCTCCTCAGAATGAGTCAGAATTTTGGTTGGTGGATCTTTTTCTGTTCTTGTGAATGTCACCACAGCTACTGTGAATTCATGTTTGTAACCACGGAGCCATGAGCACAAGACAGCATTTCACAACGTTCTTCTTCATTCTCTGGTTCCTATATTCTTTTCCACCCCCAATTCCATAATGTTCCATGAGATTTTATGGTAGGGACTTAATATAGATAGATGTTTCACTATTTATCTATCTCCTGATTGATAGCTGCCCACTGCAAAAAGGCCTCTGATCAAGGCCTATGTGGACAAGCATAAATAGATATAGGGCAATTTGACAGTATGACCATTTAGCAACATGACAGTAGCAGGTTTTGTCCAGTCATCTAAAGGCATAGGCTTTTGACTTGATCTCATCACCAGGCATGGAATTCCTTCCTGTGGAATAGGCTTTAAGTACAATCAGAATATCATTACTTTTACCATAAAAGTTGTGACATTATTGCACCAGTAGGCACATCTGGTCGCTCTGCTTGGTATTAGAGCAGTTCTAGGTAAGACCAGTGATGTCTTTTCTCCCCAACAGCCTGCATATCACCTTCCAATACCATGAAATTTAACCAAGAAGGGGAAATTTTACCAGTTAATTTGACATTTATTTCTTCATGTCCTGCAACTGAAGTGTGGTCTTCACATATAGTTATATGTTGATAACTAAAGTCTTAACATACAGATATGTGACAGTAATAGTTTTTATTATTTAGGAGACCTCTGTAGTCCTCCTGAGACTTATTTGATGGTATTATAGGCCATATACTGATACTGATATTTTTATTTAACTCATATCTTCTGGGAATGAAATTATCTATGCATGCATGCAATTCTGTTCATTTTTTAAAGTTGTACTTTAAAATTAGCTTATTAACCAGAAATTGAAATAAGATACTTTTCATATTAGTTTGCTTTTTAAACATAGATCTCTCTGAGAATATTATTTATATTTTATGTCAACTAAAGGAGTAAGAGGCATTAATAACTTTAACAAAATAATTATTTTTGCATTTCAGTTGCTATCTTTGACATTCACCATTTCTACATTAGCGACTACTTATAGTTCCTTTACAGATGAATGCACTGGGAATGTTAAATAATGAGTATTCAAATAACAAAATGTCTGATAATAAGTAAGTAACTTAGAAATATAAATTAATTTTTCATAGTTCCAAAGGGTGGGAAGTCTGGTCTCTGCTTCCTAGATGATGTCTTTTATGACAGAGATCGTAGAGGGAGTGGACAGTTTTGTCGCATGTTTTGTGAGGAATTCCTCCCACCCATGAAGGCAGATTGGTGATAAAACTAATTAGCACAATACTTCATACTGTTAAATTAAGGATTAAATTTCAACATGATTTTGGAAAAGGACACAAACAGTAGAAACTTAGCTATGCTGTGTTGTGTCACAGAATTCCTGGGTGGGTAGAGACGTTTAGCAGTACTTGGATGCTTGATGATACCTTACGACAAATAGGATATCACCATGTAATTGTTCCATATGTGAAAATAAAATCTGTGACATAATACACACTTGGTGTCAAAACTGTGATGTGGGTTACCTTACTGAGTCTGGGGAGACGTAGCTGGGAAATAGAAAATTCTCCCATGCTCCTGGCAAGGTGCTGTTGATTTAAAAGTTGTGCTCAGTAAGGGAAAATATTTAGTACAGTCAAAAAAGAGTATATTATTATTTTCAGTATGGTTAAAATAGAACAAATACTGATTTTTAAAGTTGATATGGTATCAATTAGCTATAGATAATCTCCATACAATGACATTTCCTAATCTTTCCCTAAATTGTAGAAACCTGTGTGTCATTGAGGATTCTCAATAGCCACCAAATAACAATATTTTGCTTTGTTTCATACAGACAGTAGCCTGTGTATGGAATGTACTTACCTCATATACTGACCATGTAGGGGAAGTGGAAATGGATTCTGAGCACAGTAATTATATACCAGACTCGAAGTTCTGACACTGTGTTACTGGCCACTTGTGATTAGACACACCTAAATGATCATTTACCCTAATTCATGAAAGGATAAACAGAAGGAGCAGTCTGACATAGTGGCTCACACTTCATGATTATTCAGTTAGTAATAGCTAATTGTATAATTGTGACAGGACTCTCAATCTCAGCTAGATTCAAAAATTTAAGATATTAGGATCATGCCAATGTTTTGTCAAAAACTACATTAGGTCTCATTAGAGATCATATGAATGCTTTATTGGATAGGAGTAGAACTGTATTCTTCTTCATACAGACATACATGTTTATACCTGTGTGTGTACAAATTTATGTAAATATACCTATGATCTATGTGTCATTATACACACACATACACACATTTATTGTTCTTTCGTTTATTTCCATCCTGAGGTATCTTACTCCTTAAATTTTTTAATGTAGGACTTAAATTTGCCAAGGGTATGGAAATAATTTTTGAAATCATTGTCATCTATATTACAAATAATAATGCACCATCCAAAGGAAGATCAATGTATTTGAAGAAGTATTATGTCCAGATCTGAACAAATCTAATGGTAGAAGAAAGTGTGAGTGCTTACATCCTTTAGGCTAGTGGTTCACAACCTGTATGTTGTGACCCCTCCCCCCCGAGGGGTCAAATGACCCTTTCACTCAAGGTCATCTTTGTAAATGGAGACTGCTTGTTTGTTTCCTGACTGCCCAGACCCAAATAATCACACAGAAACTATATTAACTATGACACTGTTTGACCAATGGCTCTAGTGTATTCCTAGTTAGCTCTTATGTCTTTAATTAACCCATTTCTATGAATCTGTGTATCACCTTGAGGCTGAGGCTTACCAGGAAAGGTTCTGGGCATCTTTCTCCTTTGGCAGCTACATAGTATCTCCTTGACTTCCCCTACTCTCTCTATATATTTCTGTTCAGATTTTCCACCTGGCTTTACTCTGCTAAGCCATTGGCTGAAAGTTTTATTTGTTAGCAAACAAAAGCAACACATATGCAGAAAGACATCCCACATTATATCACAGACCAGTGGAAAACACAGGTAAATACATTAAAATTTATATTATGATTCACAAAAGTAGCAAAATTACAGTTTTGTAGTAGCAATGAAAATAATTTTATGTTTGAGGGTCACCACAGCATGAGGAACTGTATTGAAGGGTTGCAGCATTAGGACATGCTTTAGGTGTTTCTTCAATTTTGTTTTCTTGAGTTATTCCAATAAGTGGTTTTTGAGCTGCACTTACAGCCATGTCACACATTGGCTGCTGGGATTTTAGAAGGTAAGCAAACAAGGCCTTTGCCTACTCATTCATGAGTTCTGGAATGCAGCTTCTCAGAAGCAAATTATCAAAAGTCAGTATGATAACTCCTAACCTTAGGATAGCAATCAAACAATCTGCCAAAGAGAATGGATGGTTTATTGGAGACAAAGTTTGGGTTTTAAACAGAAAGCTGGCATTATCTAGGCAGAAAAAAACGAGAATGCTTTCAACAGAGTAATAACAGATTCAAAAATCAGTTTAGTCCTAAGACCATTTCACTGTGCATGATTAGAAGGTGAGGGATGAAACAAGAAAGATATCATTTTGATAAGATGATAGAGTCTGGCCCAACTTTACTGGCCAAACTGGAAATATTAGTAACTTCCCAACAACTGTGTCCTTGATTTTCACTCATAACTAACAATATAAGTTTGTATTATACTTATCTCTCTAAAAAAGATGTTGCTTATTGCCTGTCTCCATCACAGAACTGAAGTTTGAAAAATATTTTATCACTTTTCTAAACATGTTTCTAGTGCCATAAACTGGGCCTGTCCATATAATTCATAAACAATATAAATAAACACATATTAAGAGTTCATATAAGTTTGATGAGGTCATCAATTTCACTTAGTCTATAGTGGGTGGCATGGTATACACTTATAACCTTGTGTCTTCCAGAAGCATATGGTTTAGATAACAAGGAGTTATGATTCAGAAAAACACAGGTGGAACATAGTAGGAATAATAAAGGTGAATTAAAGTGCTCTAGGACACAGCCTTACTATGAATTTTAAGTCTTATCCTATAGGAAAGGGTTGCATGTGGATTTCTTAGCATGCTTTTGTTTTGTTCAGGTGCATTGTGAAGGTTTGAAAGAGCCCCATCCAGAGCTAGGGGAAGCAGGAACACATGAGGGCATAAGATGGATCTGCCAGCAGGTGGGCTTGGCTTCTGCTTTGGCTGCCCTCAGCTCCCGCCTGGACATGCAAATGCTTCTGGCACTGGAAGATGTCCAACAACCCTCTGTGGCCAACCAAAAACAACTTCATGATGATGCAGAGTAAAATGTTAGGTAGTGCTACTTGTGGTTGTTGCCATGAATGTGGATATAAGATACAAAAATTTTAAAAGGATGCTTTTAATTTTCTATACAAATAAAACTATTTATTATGCAGTAAAGGCTTTGTAGAAAGAGTCATGAGACACTGACTTTCAGAGAGGTGTAGCTTTCCCCAACACTGGGAAATTAAGATTGTGTGCTGGGACCCAGACCCTCTTCATCTCTGTGAATAGTCACAAGTCATTGTGTATGTCTAAACTGAAGAGTGAAGGTGTATGTCCAATGTTAATGAAAACTTTTTATATTATCCTGTTATCAAATATATCTAAGATTTTTTTTTCCTCTTCAGTTTAGAGTAATCAATATGGCATAGGAAGAGAAAGGTTGTAGATATCTTCCACAGGAAAATCACAATTTTGCTAAGGAACCAAGAAAGGAATCAGTTGATCTTAATTTCATACCTCAGCATCTATGATGCTTTACAAATTAAGTCCATTGTTTGAGTTGCTTTGGGCTTTGAAAAAGTCACAACATCCTGTTAGCTTGTTTGTCTTGATTTTATCTGATGTTAGTGATGGATCTGAGTCACATGTTATGGTACATGGGAGTAGGTTTAAGCATGACAAATTTCTAAGATAAAAGTTCATGATGTATGTTTGAATTTCACTTATGGATGAAAACCAAAATGAAAGGGTATTTTCTTAAGAGTAAGTGTATCTTTACCAAGTGGGAAAACATAATTAAAACCCCAGGACTAAGGAAGCTGAGGCAGAAGGATGCTGAGTTTCAAACCAGCATAAACTATGTAGTGAGATGGTTTAAATAAATAGATACAAACATCTTCTCTGAAATATGTATGGTATATGAATTTAAAAAGAACAATGATAAAATATAATCTGAGTTTTCCCCAAATGGTCAGCGTACTTGACATTAACTCTTCTTTTTAAAATTTTTATTGAACTATACATTTTTCTCTGTTCTCTTGCCTGCCTCTCCCCTCTCCTTCAACCAGCCCCCAAGGTTCCCATGCTCCCAATTTACTCAGGAGATCTTGTCTTTTTCTACTTTCCATGCAGATTAGATCTATGTTTGTCTCTCTCAGTGTCCTCAGGTGCATTTAATGAATGTTTGTGTAAGCTATTTTCAATTGTTGTCTGCCCATCCTTGTCACCCTATCCATTTACCTTATTGCCATCTCTTCTTGGATATCTCACACTTAGCATATTTACATAAAACACTACCAAAACTCTTCTACATACTATGAAGTCATTATTCGGCCAATATTTCCTGTTAAATAGTCTTACATTTATTTAGATTTCAATTTAAAAGTCAATACTTATTGATCTTATTTACCCATAATAGTTACATCTTTTTTCCTTTAGGCTCAAATCATGTTCTAAATAATTTAGTTTTCTGCCTTTCCTTCTCTGCCTGGTTCAGCTCATCCTTTCTTCCACATTCAACTTCACTGACTTAGCCCTGGCCTGTCCTTCTGTAAACATTTTCCCTTAAATATTACATTCCCAAAGTTAGTAAGCATGATTTTCTAATTTTTTATTGAAGAGTAAAATAGCAAAATAATCACACCAAAACCATAGAACTCTCTCAATTTCTAAACTAAGCACAATTCTGTAATCAATATTTATTAATCTACTTCTTAAAATTTAATTCTTGAGAAAATCAACAAGATCGACAAACCCCTATCCAAACTAATCAAAAGGTGAAGAGAGAATACTCATATTAACAAGATCAGGAATGAAAAGGGGGACATAACACTGAGGAAATTCAGAGAATAATTAGGTCTTACTACAAAAGCCTGTATGCCACAAAATTGGAAAATGTAAAAGAAATGGACAGTTTTTTAGATAAATACCATATGCCGAAATTAAATCAAGACCAGGTGAACAATTTAAATAGACCTATAAGTCGTGAGGAAATAGAAGCTGTCATCAAAAACCTCCCAACCAAAAAAAGCCCAGGACCAGATGGTTTTA
>PVIU01010479.1:5362-69941 GCA_004026605.1 Ondatra zibethicus | reverse complement strand
GGGGACCGGGAGAAGGGGAAGAAAGGAAAAAAATTTTTTTTTTATCTTTAATTATGTTCTTGAATGGAAAAAATAAAACAAAACAATGTATGGAAAAAAAAAAAAAGAAAACACTTTGAATCGCCTGGTTAAGGGAAGTTGTTCAGCTAGACTCACTTCGCACACTAGATCATTGATTTTGACCATTCTGTCCAGTAATAGCAAAACTTATGCTTCCTAATGAAATATATACTGGCCAGTATCAAGTGCTATTTTTGTGGGTGGCAAAGTGTGTGTGTGGTAGAATCAGAATGCAAATCTATATTTAGAGCACATTGCTGTTCTTAAAACTTAGGTGTTACAAGCAGAGTAACAATCAAATGGAGAAATGTATTAAGTAAGTAAGTACTGTGTTGTTAATATAGAAAGAAACACCAGAAGTTAAAATGTATAAAACCAACATAGTGTTCTCAACTCTGAAACCACCTACAAGTGACCGTTTGAACGCTGGAACCCTTCTGCAAGATATTGAGCACACTGCTTTCTTCAGGTGGCATTTTGTGTTGGAAAGTCCTCTATTGTTGCAATTCTTTCTCCAAACTTTTCTCTTTTTTTTTAAACCCTTCCCATGTATCTTTTATACCTGAGCATAGTTTGTCAACCTTGCTCCACTGATTTACGTCGTGGAGAGAGACAGAGAGGGAGAAAAGCAGATGGATGGGGAGGGTGCTTTAATCAAAGTTCGTGGACAAAGCAGGAGCGTGACTGAGGGTCGAGGAGCGGTGCCTGCCCACCTGCACTGGGAGCCTTATAGCAACGTGCAGGGTGCAGAGCAGTGTCTCTCTGTATTTAAACATGCATGGGTTAACTACAGCAATTCTGCCTGACCACGGTTCAGCCAGCACAGCTACCGTCCCTTACATTCATCAAACACCTACCTCGGGCCAGACACTGTTCTCTCGGGCTCTGTTGATGATGATAACAAGGCTTACGTGAAAATAATGTGTACCAGAATCTCACTGGCGTCCTGTCGGGGTTCCATTCTCGCTCTACTTATATCCTTGCCTACTTCATGACTTAAAGCAGTATCTCACAGAATGCTACATTGTATTTCATTAAATGGAGAGACTGTCTGGATATAAGTAATATCCAATGCCTCGTTTTCTGCGTAGTGTTATTTGGTTGCCAAAGTACATCCATGTAAGGTTCTGCGGAAACTCAGAAGGCAGCCCACTCGCCACCGATTCATTCCCAAAGTAAATGAAACCATCAAGTGGATTTCAAAGTGATGCTACTTTTTTGGCCAAAGCCATTTGGTACCTTAATAAGTAATTTGGCTATGGAAGAAAGTCTCTGCATAGGGTAAAATCATCTCAGTTACCTCCAAATTAACTACTTGAGTCCTAGAATAACTTCTGCTATGTTTTTTTTTTTCTCTACACACCACTGGTACCACATTCTGGTATCAGTTTGAGGCTCCTGTGAACTTCAAAATAAAGGAAATGTGAAGGAATTGGAAATATATTTTTTTAAAAAAAGTGGTATGAAGACACCACTGTGAAATCTATTCCTCTGTGTGCTAATTAAAAACAACTAGTAAAAATATACATTATGGACCATAAATAAATAAAGTTGCAAAGGAGCCACATCCTGTTTTTGCAAGGTTCCTATGGGAATTCCTTTACACTGATTAGGTCCTGGGTATGGAAACTGGTATCTATTTCTGAGTTTGGTTTAATTTGTACCATTTTCTGTAATGATATTTCATTTGTATTTTAATAAATACAGTTTGCCTGAAAGATCAGAGAGTGAAACAGCCCCACTGGCCAGCCTCACAGACCAGGCAGTGGTGACACACACCTATCCCAGTAGCCACACTAGTTTGTCATAGAAAGCGGGCAATAGTGGGGCACACTTTTAATCCCAGCCCTAGAGAGGAATATAAAATAGGAGGAAACAGCTCTCAGACACAGCCTCATATTGAGATTCCTGGAGACAGATCACCATTTTGTACTGAGGTAGAGGTTAGAGTCAGTGGTTGGCTGCTTTGCTTTTCTGACCTGCAGGTTGAACCCCAACTTCTGTCTCTGATTTTTATTAATCGTACTACAGTGCTCATAGCTAGTTCCCAAGGTTCTTTTCTGCTATCTTTCTACTCCATAACTGAAACGGAAGCCTGGTTTCAACGTTGTGCTCATATGAGAGATCCTTTGGAGGAAAATAAAGAGATTGTGGTGGGAAAAGTACAATAATTTTTTGTTGGTTTTTTTAAATCTATGAAGTTAAAACAAATCTACAGTTATTTTATTAAAAAAAGTTCTTCATATTTAGATCCTTTAAAAAAGAATTTAAAAGCCAGGTGGTGGTGGCACATGCCTCTAATCCTCCCAGTACTTGGGAAGCAGAGGCAGGCAGATTGCTGAGAGTTCAAGGCCAGCTTGGTCTACAGAGTGAGTTCTAGGAAAACCAGGGCTGCACACCAGGGCAACACAGCAAAACCCTGCCTCAAAAAACATAATAATAATAATGATGATAACAATAATAATGAAAACAAGAAGAAGAAGAAGAAGAAAAAGAAGAAAAGAAAACAGAAAAAATAATTTAAATAAACTATAGCAATCAGTGTCAAAGGCGGAAACATTCAGATACTTGCTCACTTTTTGATGTCAGTATGAAGGCCTTGGTTATCTTTGCAAACCCTTGGAGAGAATCCACAAGTCTGGGTTTTGAATGAGGTGAATGAATGCTGCCAGCAGCACACTGACCCACACAGATTATTTCCATGAATGTGACAGTGCACACAACACAGAGCTGACAAGAGGCGCTTAGTTGAACCAAGAGATTTAAGAGAGTCTTGTTAAAATTAAGAATTATTTTAATTTTTTCTTATAGACTTTGCATAAATGTTTACACTCAAAATTTAAAACCCAGATCCGTGATTTTCTTTTCAAGACTGGTGCTGCTGTTCTTCTAGATGTTCAACAGCCACAGCTTAGGGGACCAAACGAAAATAGAGAAAGGGAATAAGAAGGGCAGCTAAGCAATAGGCAAGACAGCTCAACCATCCCCTGAAGGATTTCCTCTGACTCCACAGGTGCACTGTGGTATACACACACACACAGACACACAAACACAGTATACTATATGTATGTGTATATTTTATATATATTATGTGTATGTATATATGCACATGTATATATACATATAATAAATGTATATTATGTATATGTGTATATATATTTATACATACACATAATAAATATAAAGAACCATCAGTATTTTGGCCTTTGTTCTCCAAGGTCAAAAATACCTCTCAAAACCCTCAAAGTCTGGTAAGTTACCCATTGCTTGATAAGAGTACATAGAGATCCCAGATAGCCTCATAACCCACAATTTATTTTGGAGTATGAGTGGAATTTAGTCAAATACTTGAGAGGGATTTAGAGAAAAGAAATGAAAATCAACAAGATGCAGAATGAAGCCAACTAACGCTGTTTCCCCATCAATGAAGAAGAGCGCCGATGAGCCAAGTCTAAGGTGAAAAAGATGAGTGTTGAGGTTGAAGGGGCAAAGATGGGACTGATGTCGAGATCTTTGTATCCCCTAAGAGGATGACTGAGTTTTCATCTAAAAAGGGTGGTCAGCCATCTCTGAGTCTTGTGTAAGAGAATAATATAGTTGGGTGAGTATTTTCTATGCCTATTCTGAGTGTGCTAGAAAAAAAATGTTTTAGGATGAGATTGCCTAGGAGCTCTTTCCAGTGTTGCAGACAAGAGGGGACTATGACTGGGGAATGACAGAGGGTCTGGAGGCAGAGACCTGAAAACTCATGGTAGAAAAATCCACCCTGTGCTAATATATAACACTGAACTTGCTGTCTACTCTGCCACATCCTGTTTCAAAGCAGATCCTGGCATACGGGAGCTCTCTTAGTGAAAGGCTGGAGGGGGTAGACTCAGGAATTGATGCCTGGTCATGGCTGGGCAGTCTAGACCTCAAAGGAGTGTGGACATGAGCTTCCAGGACATAAGTATTTAATGTCTTCCATCCCCACATTTAAGATGCAGTGAAATAGCTCTACTGGTGATTCTTTATCTTTAACAGCCAGCTGTGTTTCTGTTTAATTATATTTAAAAATCACACCTACTCTCAAAGATAACCACATTCAAACAGTGATGATAGTTGCCTTTTGAGTAACTGAACAAATTCCTGAGCGTTGTAAAAGTCTGCAGCTCTTGAGGATTCGACCATACACTATATTGCGAGTAGCCAGAACTGAAGGTACCCTACAGTCAAATGCGTCCTTCATTAAGTTGCTGCCAGTAGCATCTAAATCAATATGTCAGAAGTCCTACTTGCTAAAGGACTCCCTTTGCTTTGTGCATCACAGTCCTCGGAGAGGACAGACACTGTCTCACTGTTCAAATGACCACATAAAATTTCTCAACAAAGCCAGGACAATTAAGTCTACAGACCACCCTTTTGTGTAGATATAGAATTGATTGACCTTTCTAACTGATACTGCCAGCAAGATATTTTGCCTGCTGCCTTCACCAAGAGAAGAAAATGATAAAACAGCTTCCCAATTAGTCATGCTCTAAAATAAAAGAGTAAAAATGACAACTGGAAAATGAGATAAAAAGTTTACGTTATAAGTGGTATCATTTAGCCAGGGAGGAATGGACCCAGTTGAAATGATTGAGCTACAGAACATAGAGACCACATTATGTGAATTACACAGCTAATTTTTCTTTTATTCCTCTTTGAGAGAGGGCAGCGGCTCATCCACAACAAAAAGATTTGGGTTTTTACTTGTATATTTGCAGAATCAGTTCAATAACTGAGAAGCACTGGGAGAGTTCTTTAGGCTTCACTTGTTGAAATAGGATGCTCACATCATTTAAATATATTGTTTTCTCTTTAATCCTGAATTTCTTTTAGACTCCCTCGGTGTGTAATTTGCCAGGGAAAATGGAATTGTTTTGTGTTAAGTACACATTGGAAATCATATGGTACAATATGTATGTATATCTAGTACACTGAGAAAAGCTGTATTTTCAAATCCAAATTTGAAACCAAGTCAATGCAATTGGGCACGCCTTGCCACATGCAGGTCCATTCCTTTGCTTAAATGGCATCTGGCAATGAGAGAATTTTCTGCTTGCTTAAAACTACCAAATCTGAAAAGTCGAATCTTAAATTAAACCTCCAATAGAAAAGAACATTTTATTTGATGACAGGAAAATCCAGAATTTTAGTTACTAAAGACAATATTCACCAGAAGAGTAGCAAAAGGGGTCTTGCAGAGTCTGAAGACAGCCTCTTCAAAACCACAACAAGACAACAGGAATGTTATCTTTTGAAAAATAAAGATTTATTTTATTGTTTATTTGTGTGTCTCTGTGTGTGTGTCTCTGTGTGTGTGTGTGTGTGTGTGTGCATGCAGATGACAAGAGAGCCAGAGAGGCCAAACAGACAGCAATGGCAGTTTTAGAGAGCTGGGAGCAATATTGTGCTGGTAACCAGACTTCTGGGTCCTTTTCAAGAGCATCAAGCACTCTTAATTGCTGAGCCATCTCTCCCGACCTTATATTTATCATTTAATTGCACACATCTTCCAACCTTCCTTGCCAACTTCAACGCTGGATGAATGCCTGGAGAATGGAGCTAATTGCATTTTTCAATCATCAGCCCATTCTAGACCCTCAACTCCTGTAGAGATGAACTTCTTTAGGACCGTATGTGAGGTCATTGCTCCACCTCCCTCACTGTTAACCAAATACCTTCTCATGTCGGTCTGCAACATTGTAGGCATTAAATGTCCTTGTATGTCCTTCCCTTGTTTATCCACAAACTTGGCTTCTCCCGTAGCTTGTGTCACCTTAGGCCCTCTTAATTATCCCCCCAAAACTAGCAATGCCCTCACTTCCATTACCACTGTCCCCCCGTCTGGCATAGAAATCATAGGCTGTTGTTTTCTTCCTTATATATTTGCTTACAATACATTTGTCGCTTCTCATTAAATAAGTTCTAAAAGGACAGAAATTTTGTTTTTTATTTTCTCTCCATCAGATTAGTAACGGGTATTGTGGTACACCGTCCACATCTTTCCCTCCGTCTCCCTGAGAGTGTTGTATTCAGACAGCTCATCTGAGTCCCTCCTTCTGCTAGATATAGCCTCAAAGAAAACCAACTGCCTTAACTTACTCTACCTTTCGCGAGTCCCATATGAGTGGTGATCAATAATGGAGTATACCAGCTCACTCGCATCATCCCTACTGAGCAGAATTGGCAGAGGCCTCTCATTTCAGGAACAAGGCTGGGCTGGGCTCTGACTTTCATCTCCTGCATCAGTTCAAAGCCTTTCTGTTCCTATCCCGCTTCTTTACTCTTATAAACGCGCAGGATTCACTAACCTTCATGTACAGAAAGGTTAACCTCCAGGCACCTCTCACTAAAAACCTGCCAATCACAGACGCAGGGACAGGTCTAGGCAACTTGCTCAGAGTGGGCTAGCTGGAAAGCAGAAGGTCATGCTCCAGTCCACAGAACCTTGAGGTCTTGATGCTGTGCTGTGAACTGATATGGGATTTCCCTCTATGTGCTGTGATAACCATTAATGAATAAAGAAACTGCTTTGGACCTATAGCAGGGCAGAACTTAGGTAGGCGGGGAAGACAGAACTAAATGCTGGAAGGAAGAAGGCAGAGTGAGAGAGAAAAGCCTTGGAGCCACTGGAGACAGAAGCTGGGAATTTTACCTAGTAAGCCACAGCCATGTGGCAATATACAGATTAATAGAAATGGGTTAAATTAATGTAAGAGTTAGACAATAAGAAGCTAGAGCTAATGGGACAAGCAGTGATTTAAATAATATGGTTTCTGTGTGATTATTTCGGGTCTAAGCTAGCTGGGCGGCCAGGAACCAACAAGCAGCCTCCTCTAACACTGACCTGCTGCCTTGCCATGTTATTCTCACCCTTATCATATGTATTTCATTAAAAATGTAAAGGCTGTCAAATACCGCAGAGAGAACAATAGTAGAAGACTGACATGGAGAACAAAGGGGGAAATAACAGAAGAAAACGGATACCAATCATAAGCCTTGAAGTACGAGTACAACATGGGTAACAGACATAACATAAGCGTACATTTTTTGTTATGATTGAAAAGAGCATGTGATTTAAGAGAAAAAAAGCGATAATGGGAGAGGATAAAAAGGCATGTTAGTCAATTTCCTAAGAGTTTTTGTAAAATTTATAATTTATGTAAGCATAGAAAATGAGGTCTGTTGTAGTTATTGCAAGCAACTGCTTCGAGAGGTAGACTAACCCTGAAGTCTATAGGATTCCTTCCTTCTTCAAGTTTGAGAATTGGGTTAGTTGCCATAGTTACTGTAACTGGGGTTACCTACATCTTCTTACCTACATCTACATACTTGAAAGTTCTTGTTGTGTTGAAATAAATTAATGCTATAATGGTGAATTTTAAAACCATAAAACATTTACAAATAATTACATGAGCATGCTCACTGGCTTAGCTAACTCCCATTTGAACCTTTGTAAGAACTGGAAGACAATTTCCTACCTATTTTTAAATCCTTTCTTTCGAAAAACAAAACAAAACAAAACAAAAAAAAAACACCTCACAGTCTCTTAGAAGATAGCAATGCTTATAGCCCTGATGGGAATACTTTCTTACTTTCTTGTAAATATATTGATTAGCCCATATTGACAGCCCTTCCACGTTTTCATTTGATTTTCAATAGAGGCAATATGTCTGCCACTTCAATTTAAGAACAATTATTTTTGAGGATTTTTATGTTTTATTTCTCTCATCCCATATAATCATAGCTTCTCTGGGTGCTTCTCATCCATCCTTTGTTTCAGTCCTTTGATTTCTGCTTCCTTCTATGAGCAGAGCCTACTGTCTTGCTAAATGGAAGAAACTCTATTGAAATCACAACTAGTATCAAGGGATCAATACTATTATTATTGTCGTTTTTTATTTTGGAATGGAGTCTTGCTATGTAGATCAAGTTGACTTAGAACTTGCTGTTTTGTGTAGTCCAGTTGCTCCTCTTTCTCAGCTTCTCAGAGTGCTAGGATTACAAGCTTGAACTGTCATGCCTAGGCCAGCATCAACATTTTAAGTCACAGACTTAAAGCTACTAATTAAGCAACTCAAGTTATTCTAATGAGATTCTTCATAGAAATTATGTTTTCAGAGAAAAGAGGAGTTGGAACCAAAGGTACCAGGGATTCCTGTAACTCCGTTTCTAATCTCACAGGGTTCAAAGTTCTCTGCTCTTATTTATTAGGATTGTCTTCCCTTAAGTGGTGTGAGCCTGTTTAAGCAATAAGATGAATGACTCTCCAAGGAGACTGAAAATACAAAAAAAAAAATCATCTTAATAGATATCATTCAAGCCAATTAAAAATCTAGCCTGCGAATCCCTGTATACTGAATTTAAAACCACGTCTACCATACTGCACAGGATTATTAGTGTTCTTTCCCTGAAGTCTTCATGAAGCCAACTGGATCACCTGGAAAAGCTTGCTGCCTGCATCCCACTCTCCCAGGCAATGTAGACCTTCATAAATGACCGTTGCTCTCCTTAAAGAGAAATCATTTTGATTTGTCTAATGGTATTCACATGTGAAAACAAACTACTCTGCAACTATTCCCATAGCCAAGGCTTCACCCTCCTTCATCTGCCTTTCCATCTCTCTCATTGCTTCTCTTTCTGTCCGCTTTTTATACTTTTCCCGGAGCTGCCATCCGTGACATCTTCCTCGCTAATTCTGCTCCTATTGCCTTAGTCTATCCCCCTCTTGCTTGTTTTTGAGATAAAGAGAAAGAAAGATGGATCCTGAGCCATGGAAGTCAAGATTCCAATTGGGGTTTAGATGGCTCCATGCCCATTACCAGGCACAAGAGCAGCTCTTGGGTGTGGGAGATGAAAAGAAGGACTGTTCTTGCTTGCTCCCTCTTTGAATTGCCTTGGAAGACCTCAGATCTTGTGCAATTGCTGGGATTCTTTATCAAATCACTCTTCTGGCTGGAGCTGCTCGCCACTGCTGTCTGTCAGACTTTGGCTGCAATGTGAACCCAATCGGGGAAAAATCATTGTGGAGTAGATTGTGTTTGCCAGACTTGGCTGTGACCGTAACTGAAGATGGCACGAAAATGCTGTTGAGGCCAGGGAGGAGTACAGCAACATGGAAGAGAAAATTACTAACCTCTAACATCAAAGCATTTTATGAAATGAATATTCATTTCTTTTATCTCCAGTGTATTTAAAGCTTTACTTCTGCAGGGGATTATTCTCTTTTATAATCAGCATCACAACTTTCCCCATTGTGTGCAGAGAGGAGAATTAATATGTAATCTCTCTGAGTGTAATAAATGGTCATGATTGACATCATAGATGCCAGAAGTCTTGCCACAGTTGCCTAGGCAACACAAGACTTCAAATCAACCAATTTACCTGAGGTAGAAGAAGACTGTTTAAACACAACTTTTGAGTTCTTAACTTCTTAGGGTGGTGCACCAGATTGTATCAGCCCCCTTGCTCAGCCATAATGGCTGAGATTTATGTTTCATTGCTGCGTCATCCTTCCTTGTTTGTGCCAAATTGTGTACAAAGTAAATATTTTAATTACTGCAATCCTGAGTAATATTACATCAAGGCAACTGGAAAGGGGAACTTTTCACTGAGTAACAACAAAGTATGAATTGGCTTTCTGCTTTAAAGTTATCATAATATTAATTACTTTGAAATTCATGTGAAGTTTACAAATACCAGATACGAATTCAACTTGCTACTGTGCATTTCTAACATTTATCCATTTAAAACTGCTCTTAGAGGCTGTTGTACTGTGTGCCTGTACAATCAGAAAATGAGGCTGAGGTGGGAGGATCACAAGTTTGGGGCCAGCTCGAATAGAAGGCAACTTCCTCTCAAGAAACAGAACAGTGAAAATTTCCTAGAAATGTAGAACTCTAAAATGTGTGTGTTGGCTAAGTGCTTCTACAGTCTTACAAAATAGCAATGGACCATTGAATCTAGAGCATGTATCTCAGATAGACATTGAACTCTACAAATACTAGAGACCTCTCAGAAGAAGTCATAAAAAGTTATTTATGGATATTGCCTCAAGTACAACAAGACAGCAAATCTGCAAATATTTTAAGTGTTAAAATATGGGTTTCAGCCCCGCAGTGGTGGTGCACACCTTCAATCCCAGCACTCAGGAAACAGGCAGGTAGAGGGTGATCTCTGTAAGTTCCAGGACAGCCTGGTGTACAGGGTGAGTTCCAGGATAGCCTGGTCTACAGGGTGAATTCCAGGATAGCCTGGTCTACAGGGTGAGTTCCAGGACAGCCAGAGCTACACGAGAAACGCTGTCTCAAAGAAGACAAAACCAAAAACCAAAAACCAAAACCAAAACAAACAAACAAAAACAACAACAACAACAAAAGATATGGGTTTCCTTTTGGACATTTTCTCTTTAGGAATTCGGTGAGAATGTAAGAAATCCAAAACTACTGCAAAAGGGAATGAAGAAAATTATCCAAAGCCTTGTGTTTCTAAGAGAGCTTAAAGACACAGAAAAGCGGCAGCTAGAGGATCCTTCCAGCACCCACACAGTCCCAGATCTTGAGCGGAGGATGCTTTAATACCTTCTCTTCCTCAGTATTTGTTGCCTAAGGAAGTCTGTGGGTAGGTAGGAGGTGATTAAGCCTCCTACACACCACTTTCTTATTTACAACACTAAATCTCCATATCCATACATATAAGCACTGGAATTGCTAATCGCATTCAGTCACTTTCTCAAGTTCTTGGGCATGTGGTCCACACTCCTAGCATTCAAAACATTAAGTTATGGTTTGTCACGAATGTTTTCCAAGTGCAAATCAATTCAGAAGGAATACTGACGCCGACGACTTTTTAAACAGGTTTTGATCAGACACAGAACTCTATAACTCTTATGTTCAAAACTAACAATGCAAAGTTTTTATCGTAAGTTTTCTTGGACACCAGAAGATGAGGATATAGACCCTGAAGTGGGCTACCACTCATCATGATGTGGGGTAATAATTCCTAGCTCCTCTGCAGACACCTTTATAGAGGGACACAAAATGAAGATCATGTTGGAGACACTGTAAACATATTTTAGTAACAAAGTGAACAATTTCAAGAGTTTGATCTGAACAGTAAAATAGTTAAAACTGTCTATAAAATGTATCCAAACAATGTTATAAAACCTTTATATCCATTTTACTTAGGATAAAAATTTCCCTCGATCATGATAAACAGCAGTTATGCCCCGTGCATATGAATAAAGTTTCAATTATTCTTAAAATAATCATGTCTAATATGGTTTCTAATTTCTTTGCTAATATGATACTCATCCATTTCAAAAAACATAGGCCAATCTAAAACAGGTAAAACTGATACAATTTTTTAAGAAATGAATTTAGCCTCGGGGGCTAGCCATTTCATTCACTGCCCCTACTCCTGGCAAGTGTTCGCAGGCACATTTGCTTCTTTTACTAGTCCAATCAATGCTCTCCACCATAGACTCCCAGGAACTTTTGTCAGATAAGACATTATAAGCACAGCCATCGAGCTTCCACGGTCCCTGCAAAGATGACCCAGTTCCTACGTATGCACATTAGAACAGGCACAGCGTGTTCAACCACTTGCAGTCCATTCCAAGGATGAGGTCTTTAGAGGATCTCTTAGTGCAAAGATAGTCCATCCTAAGGCTGTGAGCATCGGTAAGCCAAACCCAGTTTTGACAACTCAAGGGCGATATGATCTGAACTTGAGTTCATCTTTGTCATTGCAATTACTAAGCTATTTGGCATCTTAGAATAAACAGTTTAAATAAAATTCAAAACTGCTAGTACCATAGACTATAATAACATACAGGCTGGGGAAAAGCAATCTGGCCAACATCCCAGTTTTGTCTCTAATTTAAAACTTTTGTTCATATTGCTAAATTTTTTCAGAACGTTTATTATTTCAAAGATTATACCTCAGAATTCAAAGTAGTGGTTTTCAAGCCGAGGGTCTCTATACCTTTAACAAACCTCTATCTCCAAAACTACTTACATTATGATTCAAAACAGTAACCAAATTACAGTTATGAAGCGACAATGAAAATAATTTTATGGATGGCAGTCACCACAACATGAGGAACTGTACTAAAGGGCCGCAGCATTCGGAAAATTGAGATCCACTGGTTCAAAGGGTTATATGCCCTATTTCTTAAAAGTAAATATATTTATGAAGCAATTGGGTCAGGTATAGTTCCTGTCCATAGGCTTAAGATTTGGAGAGCAGAAGCGAGAGAAATGCTCTGAGTTCAAGACCAGCCTTGCCTGATTAGTGAGTCTGTGCAGGCCAGACTGTTTACAAAGCGAGACTCTCTCTCAACAACAACAATAATAGTTTTTGTTTGTTTGTTTTAAGGAAGCTCTAGTTGAAAGGAATCGTGAAGAAGAGAGAGCCGGTGAGAGAGGAGAGAGAGCACAACAAACCAGGGACAGAAAGGTGTTTCCCAAACGTTTGGCCACTGCTTAGGAATGATATATCCAATGTCAGACTAAAGAGAGGAAAACGGTTTCTGTAAGAAGCAGACAGCCTTAGTCAGATGGCAGGACAGCTCAAGGACCAAAATGGTTCACTCTAACAGGAACGAGGAAGGATGAGTATGGTTTTGCCTTCACTTTCTTGTGCTATTATCCAAGAATGAAAACCAGGAAGTGGTACTGGCACACACAGCCCAGGTTATTATTTTAAAACCAAGACAAGACGCACATTGGGGTGTGGACAGTGTGTGATGAAAACTCAGCTGGACAGTGAAGGCATTCTGTGTTCTGTGGATCATTTCTGTTTTCTTTATAAATATGATAGCAATGAACAAGACTTGTTGGGTGGACAGTGGAACAGCTCAGTCTCAACAGAATGACTGTAAGAACAGTTCGCAAACATGGCTAACTGTTCAGAAACCGGTCAGAACTCTGCACAGAAACAACTTCCTACTAAAGCAAGTTCTTAAAATTGGATGGAGTTCTCAGTATTTCAATGGCAGAGCTTCTGCTAAAGTCACTGCCCTTTCCCCATCTTTTATATTAAGATTTCATTTGTTTCCCAGGTTCTCCTGTTCAAAACTGCCAGGAAGCTTTCTTCAGAGCACTGTCTTCATCACCTAGGGAGGACAAGCAACTCATTTTCTTGGGAGTAAAGAAAGCCTGTTGACATGAATGGCAGTCCATGGCCATGTGATGTCAAACAGTCTGTATTTGAGTCGTGACTGCTGCTTAGTTTTAGCCCATCTGGAATAATGTTGAACGCCAATGTACAACTCTGTGCTTTCCAGGGGTAGCTCATTTGAACTGTTAAGCCTTTCTCTTTGTAAGGCTCAAATCTCCCAGACTAGATAGAGCTTGCAGCATTGTGTAGCGACCTTCCTGAACACAAAGCACAACTTTATTGTTTAAATGCATTCTATACTTGCTAAGAGTTATGACATAATTATTTTACAAAGCCTAAGAAATCATCAAGATGATATTTATATTTCATATCCATTTTCATCTTATCAATCCTATAATTATATCTTGGGTTTTTTTTTTAACTTGTTTAGTGTCTATAAACATTTGGGAAAGCATTTAGGGTCTTTACAAGGAAAGTTTAAACTGAAAATAAAGTATTTCTTTGGTTGCGAGCATATAAGATGTAAAGTTTCTGCTTCTCTTTTTCATACTTTAAATAAAGTTAAATAATCAAAACATACATCTTAGTTGGCTGGGCCCAATAGGATACAACATGTATGCCTTTAATTCCAGTGCTCAGGGTACAGAGGCAGGTGGATCTCTGTGAGTTCAAGGTCAGACTGGTCTCCACAAAGAGTTTCAGATCTGCCAGAACTACACAGTGGACTCTGTCTCAAGCAAAAAGCAAAGCAAAACAAACAAAAATCTATCTCATTTTATTAAAATTATTTTTATATTAATTTCACCTGGGAAGAAAAGATAAAATTGTGTTATCTTTTATTTACTTTCTATTTTTATGAACTAATATGTCTTGACTTAAACTTAAATTCTGAAATAGGAAGTCATTTATGTGTTACTGTTAGTACTTAACGATTGAGAGCAATATTATTTATTTAAAAACCAAATATTTGAACATTTTCTCATGAATTTCTTCTGTCTTGCTAACCACGTCTACAATTTTATATTTTGAGGTTTTGGCAGTGTTTATACGTGTTTCAAATTTATCCACTCTTAAGCCAGTACTTGAAGGAGGAAGATGAAATGAGATGGGTGCGGTTCATGAATAGACCAAAAAATAAGCACGGAATATACAGCAACTAAACTAGGAGAACATGTTTTCATATAGTTTTCCTTTCTTAAAAATCCCAAACTTAGGTTTCTCTTAGATTTCTGCTTGGAAGTAGCATTAATAAGCATCCACAGTAACCCATCAAAATGCCCAAATACAGAAAAAGAGCAACCCCTACCTCCATCTCCAGATCCCGATCCTGCATCTGGAAAGGAAAAAAAATTACAGTTCATAATCACTTGAAAAACGTACAAAACAACAGGTTTTGTTGTGGTTGTTTTGCATTTGAGACAGGGTCTTCTATAACCAGGGCTGATTTACATTTGCTCTGTTTGGGGGAGATGTCCCAAATTCCTGGACCTCCTGCCTTCACCTGCCAAGTGTGGGGATCACAGAACTGCATCATTAGCTTGCTTACTACCTCAAAGCTAAAATATCATTGGTGTGAAAATTAGTAGTATTTAATATGTTAATATATAATTTCTCAACTTAATCTAATTCCTATTGACATAATATGTAAATAAGATACAGTTTTTAATTCTTAACTTTTATGAAACCGGTATTATACAGCTTTGGAAAGATCCTAAACTTGACCGTTCTCCCTGTTTTAATTTTGATCAGGCTGAATTTGGAGACTTTGACATAAAGCGAAAAAGAGACACTTCTGTAACCATATTTTGAAAATTGAACGGTATATGTGGCAAATAAACACATAACTAAGACTTGTATGCTTGCAAATTGCTCGTAAACGAAGATGAAAAGAGATAAAGGGAGCACTTTGTATGATGCGATGCTTCTCCAGACCCCAATACTGAGGAGTCCGTTTGTAGCTAAATCGCTGTGTCTTTATGAATAGAAGTGAGCTTAACTTTGTCTCTGTGCTTACAACAGAACAGACACTAAGAGAAATTGGCAGAAAAATAGTCGTGTGTTGAGTTTCTTACTCTGCTTCCTCCTGCCCTCCCTCCTGTGTCACTGCAAGTACTTTAAGTTGGGTTCTATCTATCTATCTATCTATCTATCTATCTATCTATCTATCTATCTATCTATCTATCTATGAACACAGATTCCAGAAATACCCAATTCCCTGGTCTGACTCAAGACGATTGAGTTCCTATCTGTTCCTAAATGTAGACATCATCTTCTCTTTACTTATTTCTTTGCATTCAAACTATGCTTCATTGTGGATTTCTCATGTTAAAGCTAGATAATATAATATTGGTAGTCTCAGATATGTTATTACTGCTCTACATTGGAATGGCATATAGGATTCTAGGCGTACAACAGAAACCTCCTATGAATTTGTGTTTGTTGTTTAGTTTAATTAATATAAAGCATTTCTTCTTGTTGTTAGTCTCCTTGAAATGTTGCGGAGAAACACTACATAGAGCGGCCAGAGGCATGAAAATTCATAAAAACCAACACTTATGGGAGAGTGGTTGCATCCATACAACATATCTACCTGTGTGGCATTAACACTGCCATGGAGGTACAGCAGGTGAACCGTGAGTCTTTGGGGCAACTCATGTTAAATAACACTGTATTATACAAGAAGATCAACTAATTCATTAACTGTCATCATGACTGGATATATACTTAAACACAAGCTAATTGATAGAAATAGTTTACAGTAATATATATATGTGTGTATATGTTAAGAATAATATTAGTTAGGAATAAATATATATTTGTTAAAATATATATTAAATATACACATAACTTTCTTAACATATATCTATTCTTAATATATTTACATATCTTATTTATTATATATTTATTCTTTATAGTTTTTCCTTTTCTTTTTTTTTCCGAAACAGGGTTTCTCTATGTTGACTTGTTCTCCAAAAACTCCCTTTGTAGAGCAGGCTGGACTTGAACTCACAGAGATTTTGACTGCCTTTGTCTTCTGAGCGCAGGGATTAAAAGCATGTGCAGCCATTGCATATATATATCATATATATGATATATATCTTAAAAATATAGAACTAACTTAGAATTGTAGTCCTATGATCTGACATTTTAAAGATAAAGTATTAAGAAAGGCTTATGCATTTCTCTCTGTTACAGGGACATATTCCTGCAGTTAGAACAACACTCATTAGGAATAATACTATTTCTTTTGGACAGACTAAGTGCTCAAATGGTCAATGTTTGCTAAGTTTCCCCTGAGCATAGCTTCATAGGTATTTTAGTTGACTTTGCCTGGATTAATTTGAAAGCTTATTTCTTTATTATTTTTATTCAAAGGGACCAGATCACAAGCTGTAAAGCCACAGCGTTAACACATCTTGCCTATATGTTCTCAGTATATGAAATCTATTTCTCATTTCCTAATAAAATCAGGAACTTCCATCAGGCGGGCCAATGGGATGTTTGTCTCCCCCGTCTCGAATATGACACATGTAAAGAGAAAGATACCCATGTTCACAGGCCCCAGGGTGCTAAATGACAAGAGCAATCATAAGCCACCTTCCTAAACTTATTCCTTCTGTTTAATGAGTATAGTGAATAATAACTTATGTTAAATGTATGAGAACTGTCTGGAAGACAATAATTAAAATGTTGAGAAAACATCTTGCATATTGATCCTTCGGTTTTTGGGTAAATATACACGACTGGGGAACGTCAGGGAAAAAATAGTGATAGCATTTTGACTTTTATCTCCCACATATGTTTCTAAAATTTCAAGAGATTTAGTCCACATGAGTAGTGTTTGATTTGATCCATATTAAATAGCTAGGGAATAACAGGGGACTAGATGGGGAAACGGTCCCTGTAGTCAACAGTCTCATTATGAAATACTTTAATGCTTTCTCAGTTGCAGGATGAGTCATCTTGGCAAGGCAGAAATAAGTAGCCTAAGAAAGTTGCATGGGGGCAGAAACACCCCAGCTGAGAAGGGATACCATTGGTACTGAATCTGGTTCTTGCCAGTTCTTACAAGGCAAGACTTGAAGCAGACAGTGAGCCTGGCTATGAGGAAGTCACATTCTGGATAAAAAACAGCCTCGCATCTCTAATGACACAGAACCAATATGAAACTGTATGCTCTTCAGCCTTTTGTTCCTAGAGAACACAACTTGCCACCCCCACTCAGTGTCCAAGAACATTAAAAATAAATAGGAAAATCATGAAGAAAAGCCAATTTATTTGCCGTCAGGCCTGGTTTCTCCATCACTCCTCAGACCAAAACCCTTCTTCTAGATTCACTAGTCGACAGAAGATGCATTCAACTAAACTGGCTGACTAATTAAATCCGGTAGAAATTTAAGCATGCAAATGAGGTAAGGACAGCTCCTTCGATTGTGATTAAATTTTCTACTTGGCTAAGTATTTATTTTCATAGTAAAAGCAGCACACTGGGGACGAGCAGGAACAGACCTGAATGAATCAAGAGGGTGGCTGTGCACTGACAGGAACTTGGGGGCGGGAGAAAGGATACCAGTTTTAGTACCAGCTGTATCTGCTATAGCTATAGCGCCTGCTCTGTTTCGTGTAAGTGCTGCCTACCTACGGGTCCTCACCTGGTGATACCCAAGTTGGTCAGCTGCCCTCCTCGATCACTATCAAAGCCTTTCCTACTCTTCGCCAGTCCAGTGTTAGCTACAGCCTTCCCGAGGTCCAACGGTTCTATTTATTTCTGTCCCATTAGTTCTAAAGTCGTTCTTCTCTATTGTTTTGTCTTTTGGTGTGGCTGAGTACTTTATTTTCATAGTTTGTTTCTTAGTGTTCTTTGTAGGCCCAAGGCTAGCCTTCTGGTCCTCTTCTGCAGGGACTCCTGCCCTCTGACTGGGACACTTGTCACTTTTACACCCTTTTTACTCCAGGCCAAGCAGTAATGACCTACTCTGCCAAACCAGTAGTAGTGAGCAGAGGCCAAATCGGCTTGCCATCCAGATAGGTCACTCACATTCTGAAAAAGAATCGCTGAGGAGAAGAGACCCCCTTAGCAACCAACACAAAATCGAATGACCGTATCTCTACAGCAGAGAAATGTCCGTGATTGATGGTCCTTTGTTTGTTGTGGAAGCCGTGGGAGTCGGCATGGCATCTCTAACTATCATCCACCCTTAATAATAAGTAGACAGACAGCCCTTGCTCATTTTATACCCTACCCCAACAAACTAACACATGCTTCTCCTGTGACACCATGAAATGACAAAGACCCGTTGTCCCTGAGGGACTTCTATATCAAAGATGCCCTAATCCTAGTTTTTGAAAGAAGTTTTTCTATTTATCCTGAACCTGCAAATGTCTTTCTCAAAAACTGTGACTTTTCCAAAAGTTTCTGCAGTTAAGTGTAGCTACCATGGTGTGCCCCTGTTTATTTAGGGGGTGCTTGTGGTGCCTGGAGCCTGACCTGCACTCGGCTCCACTTTAAAGATCTGATTTCCTCAGCAAGTTCTGCCTAATTGTTTTGTTTGTTTGTTCTTGTTGTTGCTTTATTTCCCTGCCTGTAAATTTATGGTCTATAACAACCACGGCACAAAATGAGAGAGAGAGAGAGAGAGAGAGAGAGAGAGAGAGAGAGAGAGAGAGGAGCAGGAAAACAATCAAACTAAAACAGGTAACCCTGAAAAGCGAAGAAGCTCATGGAGTGATTTCCTTCCTTCCTTCCTTCCTTCCTTCCTTCCTTCCTTCCTTCCTCCCTCCTTCTCTCCATCCCTCCCTCCCTCCCTTCCTTCCTTCTTTCCTTCCAGCATTCTTAGAGCAACATAACTAAAGAACTCTGAAGAATCTGAGTTTAACTGTGTCAGAAAGACAGATGTTAATGTAAATTATTCACACTGTCAATGCATTCCTGAGTATGATCTGCTAAATAGTATCCAGTACATTTTGAACTTAAAATCTAACAGGAGTGCCTCCACACACACAAAAAAATACCTGTTAACTTCAGAATTCAAATCTGCAAAGTTGCACTCGAGGAGATAACCCCCTTCTCAAAAAGACCGTCAACTGAACCAACACACACTTTATCTATGAACTTGATATGTTGGAACTCAAGGCGGATTTCTATTTTATTCAACTCTCCGTACATCGGTAACCAATATATATATATGTATTTAAAGATACCAGTTGTCATACAATACATTTCCTATTTTTATACAGATGTATTTAATTTTTTTAAAGAAAGAAAGGCTTAAAAAAAACAGAGGAAGAAATGGAAGCCATAGTCAGTATATAGTGAGGTTGATTTTAGGAGCTAAGTGGAAACAAGAAGGGATTGGACTCGCAATCCAGGTGGTTTTCAGGGACACTTGTGCGTACCTGTGGCACAGGATCCTTCTGAGACCACAAGTATCTCGCTCTGCTGCTTGCAGGCAGCCTGCCTCAGGTAGCACTCATTCTGGTAGCTCTCTCCATTGGAGCCACACACAGGCACATAGTCACTGTTGCACTGAGGAACAAAGATAAAAGAAAAACATGGCTGTTATTGGATTCCGCATCCCTCCGACATCCTAAACACAAATAACTACTTCCAAAACAAACCACTCCTTTTGGTTGTCAGTGATCCCTGTTGTGTCCTACAAGGGTTTGCTTTGTAAGGGCATCACTGAGAGATACACAAAGGGCCATGTCATGTTGGCCAATTTGTCATTTGATTTAGGCAGAGGCACCACGAAGTATTCAAATTGATTAGGTGATTCCAAGAAAGTGACTGAGCCATTAGCACACAAAAGATGTAACAACAAGCACATCCCTATTATTTAATTTTGCTTGATAGGTATCCTTGCTGACTTCCTACGGTGAAAACAAACAGCTTGGCCACGTCAGGCTATTAAAATCAAAGCTGACAGCTATCTGTATTAGGAGCAGAACTATTTGGCTGAAATTTCAAAATGAAAATAACAAAATAAAATACTTATTCACTTATTGGTTATTATTTTTCTATTTAATTTTAATCTTGATACATTAAGAAATATTCAGATAAGATATTGATCTGTTAATTACTGCTTATCATTAAAGCTTTGAATATTGATAAAGACAAAGTATAGAAGCAAGACTTCGGAATATAGAGGGAAAACTTTCACAAGTAATGAACTGCATAATTCCAAGTGATAACTATTCGTGTTTGTTTTAGAAAGAGAAATGCTCATTTTTAAAATAAGCTCATTATAAAAACTACATATTTCTACAATGGAAATTAGGCAACCTACTGGGTACAACCGTCATATTATAATCACACTCTAAGACATTAGAGATACTTGGCTGTGTCCTATACCTGTTAATTACACCAGGATATGATTATCTGCTGATTGCTACTACCGATGCACTTCATTGTTTAATTATAACAAATGAAATGATCAAGATGATTATTCAGCAAGGCTTGCCTATGCCAGAAACATGGGAAGGAATACCATGCTTGCAGATGCATGTGGAAATGCTTCTCTGTTTTCTACTTTTCATTAACATGTTTGAACTTTGGATATGCTATAAATGTACAGTACCCACAAAAATAAATCAACAACATATCCAGGTTTCGAGGAAATTTTAATACGCGTGCTTATATGTTTAAAAGTCTATCACATGTAAGTTTGAACTTAAGGATTTATGGCAAAGAAAAAGAATAAAACATGTATGAGATTAGAATTAATTTGAAAACGAATTGAGGCATATTTTATTCCATAATTTCATACAGTACCTGCACCCTTTTATTCACAATAATCTATTTAATCTCTTCTTACCTTTACATAGCAAAAGTTTCCTCATCCTGACAAATTTATTTATTTATGCACTCATTTTGTGTATATGCCTGTGAGTTCATGTATATGTGCATGCCTGTGTGTGGGAGCAAGAGGTTGACATCAAATACCCTTCTCACATCTTTCCCTTCATTTTTGAGTAAGGGTCTCCCCCTGAATTTGAAGCCCATGGACTCAGCAAAGCTGGCTGTGTAGAAAACTCCCAGGATCATTCTCCCCATGATGTGGTCATTGATGTGCACTGTCACACCCAGATTCTTACATGGGAAGTGTGGATTGAACTCAGGTCTGTATTCTTGCACAATAAACACATTGGTTTCTGAGCATTTCCCAGTCTTCCACACAGACAAATTACCTGTGATGTAAATCAGTATTTTTTGAACGAAAGGCATATGCCATGCCTTTTATACACCAGTGAATAAATTAAATATTAAATTTTGCTAATTGATAGTTTTCCAAAGAGCAAATCCAAATCTTAGGGCATTCATATTATGATAGTCACTACTGCTAATAGCACGATTTCCTAGATAGTTTAGAAATCTTTAACTTTACTTCTCCAGTTAATAACTAGGCATTCTGGATGCCTTATATGCGTTGTGTAATTCCATTCCACATTTATACTGTTGGTTCATATGCTGAGTATGTTTACATAGCTATATATAAAATTGATTTGATTATGATTTTTGGTAATCTGTCACTAATATTCAACTCAATAAGCAGTTCCTTTCTGATTCGTGAAACCTGTGGACTGCACGTCTTCATAAGCTTTCTGTACACATACACACAGACACACATGAACACACATACACAGACAGACAGACAGATAGATAGATTAAATTATATTTGATTTCTGACTACTGTAAGTGTATCTCCAATGTTACTCAAGGCAAAGACAACAGCCAAATTACAGTGAGGTTTCAATTTTCCAATGATAACTATTAAATAGTAAAAGAAAAGTTAAGGCTGGTGCTAATTTCATATTTATGGCCAGAAGACAAATATGGCCAAGTACTGGGTAAAAGTGCAGTGTTCTGGACCTGGACAGCAGAATATAGGTGGACTTTGGGAGTTCTCTAAAGCTACAGTGCTGTCTGAGGGCTTGGAGGACAGAAGAAGGTCAAGGAAAGAGACGGTAACAATATGGACAATAGACTAGCTTCCCTTTTCCTTAAACACACAAGAGTCAAATTTTACGTGGATGGCTGGTTTATAAATTTCTTATGCTTGGGTCTGGCATTCTTGCCCCCGGGCATCTTTTCATAGCTACGTTTAGCAATGTTGGGTGTGCAGATTATTTGAGTTCACAATTTCTTCTATCTAACTCTGACTTTCTTCTTCTCTCTTCTCACGTGCTTCAGAAGGTGAGTCGTCAACTACCAGGCCGCCGGACTGAATGGAGGATGGGAAGCTATTATTATCTTGGTCAAGGGAGGTGACACAATGCTGATACGCATCTTAAAAGAGAGAATAAACTGATAACGTGCCCATATGCCACTTCTGTGTGATGCACTAAGCCAAATGTGAACAGTGCTTAAAGCGGGGCTGCCAAGTTCCATGCAGAAGCCAAAAGGGGGATTTGTGTGGAGCTGAGAAGAGCTTAGCTGTAGATTATCACCATGATGCTCTTGGCCCTTGGTACCAGGACTTGCACGCATTGAAATGAAAAACTCGAAAGGAAACGGATGCTCTCAGGCACCAAAACTCAAGTGTGGATGCCTACTCCTGGCTTGTCTTCTCTTCCTCTCCGTCTTTCTGTAGGGATCGGTTATGTTACTCCATGGCTAAAACTTTGTACATCCATAGTTTAGTTTCTTCGTCTGGACTGGTGAGTGGGGACATGTGGAGAACTAACAAATTCATACTTTAAAAATATAGGATACGTTATAAATAACACCTATTACGTGGAAATTATTTGACATTCATGACACCTATTTTTCGCTAGCAGAGTCATCAACTATCTCTCATGGTGAAATACTGTTTGTAGAATCAGAAAACAAAGGCATACGCTTCACAGCTCTAGACGAGAATAGGCAAACTGCACTGAAATACGCCAGATTCACGGCAATGGTCGTTGGAGGCAATCATGGCATTGTTCAAGGTCTGAATAAGGGCAACTTGATGTCTAGTAACTTACTTAAAGACTGCATGGTTGTGTGGTTAAGAAAAAAGAAAAATTGAACACAGATTATGGTTAAATCTATTAATGTATATGTTATATAAACTTCTAAGAGGAATAAGTGATCCTGGTTTTCCTTGTCTTTAAAAATCTTAAATTTGTTTTCCAAATATGTGTTTTCAGTAGAAGGACTTTGTCCCTAGTTTTCTTATTGCTTAAGATAGCCACGCACTGCATTAGTGGAGCCAACGGCTTGACTCTCTGAGATATATGGAATTCATCTTTGCTACCAGGGAATAAAAAGACCATACAAGTTTTCACGTGATTTGATGCTTGTTTGGTTAATATGGATTTTCGGGCTGAGATTTCAGCATCTAGAAGCTAAATGTGACTTAAGTTCCATCTATTGCCAGCACCTTCCACAGAGTCTGGCATGGAGACGGTTCTCAACAGATGTTAAGTGAATTCTGTTATATTCCCAGTTGTCAAAGACTGAGGAAGAATAGCTGAAGATAATATAGTACTCTTTTGGAGGAGAAAATGTTTAAATATCTGTATGTGTTGTAGTTTGACCATTCCACAAGTAACTTTTACTTCTCTGGGACTACATCTCCCTGCATGTATAATGTTTGTGGTTTTTAAAATGGGTAGGTCTTTGACTGTGGTGGGTGTGACTGTCATTCTTCATGTCAAGTCACAGAAGAACATGGGTTTTACTTGGATCCTCCTTATCTCTAGATGCTTGCCCTTGAAATTTACCCATCCTTCTATGTCAAAGCCCAAAGTAGCCCACACACAGAGGCAGAGGCAGAGATCAGCCAAGCTCTGCAATTGGTGGTCAGGCATGAATTAGAGCCCTGAACTGAGCATGCCTTGAATGATGACTCCTTAGCCAGTGATAACAGAGAGTGCAGAGAAGCTGGTTCTAATAACCTCATCAAAACTACAGATCTATGAATAAGATAAACTTTCATTTTCAGTCTCTAAATTCTGGGCAAAATTTAAAGCAGCCCCAGTAATTGGACATTTTAGATATAAGACATAGTTTATTAAGTGCAAATATTTAACTCTCAAATTAGAATATTCTTGAGAAAATATAAAGCTACCTCATAATTTAAACTCATAAAATTGTCATTGATCACTCTGTGACCAGAACTAAGAACAACTGTGTCTTTCTTTCTTCCTCCCCTCCTACCTTTCATCTGTCTTTTGATCTTCCTTTCTTTCATCCATCTACTCATCTGCTTATTGCCTCTCAGTCTTTTTTTTCACAATTGATTTACCAGATTGACTAGTGTTGCTTTTGGTACTGTGGTAGGAAGGTATGATGCACAAGAATGCATGGCATTTTAATATTGTATTTCATGATCTAAGAATTATTGGTAGAGATTTAGTACCCCTTATCCAAAATGTTTATGAGGATAGCATTTGAAATCTTGGCATTTGTGGGATGTCAGAGTAGACTTTGCCCTTTGAGCATCCATGAGAAAAAAACCCAAATCTAAAATGCTTTAAAAAATTCAAACCTTTTTAAATATAATAATGAATTTGAGAGTATTTTAGAATTTTGGTTTTATGGATTATAGATGTTCAACTTATATTGCTTTGATTATTAATTATCATCTATAATAAACTGGCACTGTTGTGTTATTGGAATTCTTTGCATTAATAATAATATTGAAAAATTAGAATTGGGGTACTTATAAATATATCAGTTGGTTTCATACTCTAGGAAAATGACTTAATGGTAAAATATATTAACAAAAATAAATTTCCTCATCTCATAAATAATGTAAAGGAATGTATGTCATTGGTAGAGCACTTCCCTCTCACATGTGAGGTCCTGGGTTAAATCACCAGCACTTTAGAAGAAAGAAGGGAGAATGGAAGAAAGGAATGATAAGGAAAGACAAAAATGAAAAGTGAGCCAGTTAACCAAAATTACCGAATTTAGTTGTAAGAACTGCGTGAGTTTTGAAGGGTAGGAATTAATGCATGTTAAAGCATCTAAGGGAAATCAGAATTATATATGTTCATTCTACTGTTGAGTAATAACACATACTGCAAGACATTATAAGTTATGCACAATATGCATATTTATATTTGAAATTTATCTCACATCCAGAAAGACTAATGGCACATCCCATTTTAAATAGAATAACTCATGCTTATATATGAAACTGCACAAGAAACAGAAGTTTAGGATACTATAGAGAAGAGATTCTCAGATCTCATCCTTTTTTCCAGATAAAAGTGGGAAGACATAAAAGAAAAACAAACAAGTCCACAAAACAACAGCAACAATCCCTAAAGACTCAGAGGAAACCAAAGAACTCCCAGCTTAGCAAAGTTTGTCATTTTCATGTAATTTGTACAATTTTAGTTAGACATCACTATGATTTAGATATTCAATATTTCTGATAACGCATAAAGTATAAATTTACTACTAGAGAAATCTTTTTTTCTCTTGAAAGACTGACTCTTGTAAAACACACATTAATAGCGATATAATCCAGTAGTAAATTAGGACATATAAACTTGGAGCATGTATTTTTATTTATTATTTGCAAGCTACCCCACAGTTACTTAAGTTAATATGTATTGGCTGACCAAGGCATGAAAAGCATAAATCACTTGGCTGACAAAACCCCCCTTGACAGCTAAAAATCAAACACAGTTCCTTTAATTGCCTGCATTTACCCAGTTAGAATTCTACCAGTTTCTCTTATTTCTTCTAGGTGAAGTATCAGAAACACAAGCTCCCATTTGAGGAGTGTTCTTCATGACCATTATATGATATTTATAAACTGACTTTCTGTATCCATCCTAGGTTACAAACGTAAGAGAAATTCACGGGGCTCACACAATTTTCAAAAATCTGTAAAATTCTGTGGGCCTTTAGTCATTTATCCAACTTGGTTTTTCCAACTTTGTTTATAATTCCTAAAAGTTATCAGTGGGTTTTCTCGTGCTCCATTACCCTCACATAGCTCATCAGAAGAATGTGATTCATCAGTGGCTGTGGTAGAGACGTAGAACGTTGATGCCACATGCATGTGATCTTCACAGACACATTTATGATGTGATGGCAATATCTTCAAGAATTTTAAACTACCAGTTGGCTCACCTTGTTTCTCAAAAAGGAGAAAATAATACCCAAGGAGCTTTAATCTTACCTAAAAGTAACTCAACTCATATTTAAATGTGAATTCTCATATCTTCACCAAGATAAATCCCCAATATTTAATATTAAATAATTTCTCAGTATTGTATGTTACATCAAATATGTAGATATGACTTTTACTTTTTATTTGTTCTGTAACTTTCTTTTTTTCATATAATGTTGGAAGCATTCTTGATCTTGAGTGTAGTATATATTAGATATAATATATAGTATATTACATACTGTATAGTATATATAGTGTAGTATAATATGTAGTATATATAACATATACTGACTTAGTATATATTAGATATCAGTGTGTGTTTTTAAATGTAATTCAATAACAATCAAGTGTATTAGTGCAACATCTAAGTGATTTAAGGCAATATATGATCATATGAATATTTTGAGAAGAAAGTCCAATAATTTGTATGGTGGGAAATGTGATAAATAATAACACATTTAACAAATAATAAATGTGTTTTAATAACAACAATGGTAGTATCAATTTTAAATTCAATTTTGAAAACTAGTTTTGATGATACTTCCTTTGTAAAAAATATGCTTATCTCTCCGACTGTTGTAAACTTCCATGACAAATGACAAAATGCACCTTTCTTCTTCTTAGGACTCAATTTGAGGCTCTAAGTGCTCATTTGGATTCCTAGGAGACTCTGTTGTCATCTAATGTGCTATTCTGAAAAACCTTAACATATATTAACAAAGTTCATAATTTCCAAATTGGCACAGTAGTTTTGGAGTGACCTTAATATAAGTCAGCTTAAAAATGTATCATATTGACAGGATAATGAAATGAAAGACCACTAAAACAAAGAATAATAGAGTTTTTTTTTTTTAAAAAAAGAGAGATGACAACTCGGGAGAAGAAGAACAAAAGTACAAACTCACACCTCTTATCCACTGACCTTTGACAAGCACCCTCAGTCAATTGACCTATAAATGCATGCGTTCCACATCTGAAAAGCAGAACCCAAACCTGTCTGGCTCCAGTGGCATTTCTAACTATGGCACACACCAGTCTCTAAAAGGCATGTCTTCTTGACATCAACTTGCTCCTTTGGCAGTACCTTTATGTGACGCCAGCCTCCCTTTATAAATTGCCAAATGATGGGTTGCAGAAGCAACTCTCTGCCTTGCAGTCTCTGTAACGAATTGAAGTTGCAGATATCAGATGTCTTACCTTGAACTGACAGACGCAAGTCACCGTGTCTCCAATCCTTAAACATTCCCCGTCAAATTTACAGGTGTTGGTGTCGCACAGGAAGAGATCATTTTCTCTGTCATCATAACCTCAAGTTTAAAGAGAATGCTCCAGTCATTTGAAGATGCTATGAATTCTTTTAAGAGATTGCTATTCTGTGGCACTAACAGAATTTTCTTAAAATTTAATTTCAACAGCCACAGATGTTCCACAAGGTTGCTTTCTACTAATAATCTCAAAATCTAGAGAAGGGATGAATAATATTTAATACTTCTATAGCAGTTTCCTAGTAAATTCCCTTTCATTATCATCTTTTGAATTTTAGCTTGGATTAATGCTGACTATGAATGGAAGTTTGTTACTTGCTTCTCAGCTTCCTCTTCCCTGCCCCCTCACTAAATAAACTATTATCAGTTCCCCAAACTCAACATTTTTAGAAAATCTGGTGATGGTGTGCGGATGATATTTTAGTATTTCTTTATATTTAATTATTGTTTTCTATAAGATCTAAAATGACTCTTCTTTGAAATTTTTTCCAGACAAAGGGGAAGCAATACCTCAATAATAAAGATAAACAGGCTTGGGGTTTTCTATGAAGGTCTCTCAGGTTCAAAGGAAGATTGATCACCTCCCACTTAACAGGGGTGGGAAGGGGCTGCCAAGTTCTCAACAACCTTCCTAGAAGTGCAGGTCATTCTTTTTAGTTAGCGCACACACCTTTGAGATACATAGCTCAGAATGCATTTCTTCATTGCCAATGTCACATTTAAGTTAGTTCTTTCCTGTACTAATACCAGGGAAGAGTGAAGCGAACTAGTCCTGTTGAACATTAGCTACAATCAAATGTAAGGATGTTTTGTTCCCAAGTGGAATTTATTCTTTAAAAAAAATAGCATACAGGAATGCAGGCACCAAGAATAAGCTAGATACATGTTGAGTTTCATAAAATGCCAAATTTAGAAATTACCCAAAGCAGAACAGTCTACTGACCCAAATATAATGGAACTCTAAATTTCAACTTGTCTTAAGAAAGACCAAACTGAAGTGGCATATATTAATTGCCTCTTGGGGTTTATAGTAGCCATTCCTTAGAACTGTCCATGCCTCCAGCTATAAGTTACACTTAATAATCACACCATCTCAACAGTTACAGACCCTTCCTTTCTCCTCTATTTCTACAAAAGTTCACCTCATTCAATTGTGCCAGGATTTTATTTACAGAAAATGAAATGCTATAAACACACTTGCTAAAATGAGACCAGACCAAACCATGAGGACAATTGCCCAGGCGTGTTTATGAAGTTTAAAATGCCAAAGCTATCATACCGCAGTTCTTCAAGGTATATATGCTAGAGGTTCTCCCACGGAAACGTAGACCAAGCCAGGAAGATTGCGATAGCTTCAATCTTTGGACCCTTTTCAACTAGTGCTTCAGTAGGGTGCAGCCTGTGAGGCTTTAGTATTCTGAAGGGGACTGAATGAGCAAGGGGACTGCCTGTCACTCCAGGAAACCCAGGGCAGAAGTGAAGGGGTTGGAACCCACTGTGGTAGGGGCACTATGTTTTTCAGAAGCGACTCTTCCAGGCTTGGGGCATCCCATCCGGGCTTGGGAGGATCTGTGATCGCTTCTTTTCTCAACTTCTGTGCTCCACACAGGAGCTGGGAAAGCCTGAGTGGGCATCCTTTGGCTACAGAATCAACCTCTTTCAAAATCAATGGCGTTGGCAGCCAAAGAAAGAGAGAAAGGAGGGAGGGTGACAGGAGAGAGGGAGGGAGAGAGCGAGAGGGCGCCGCAAGAGAGAGTTAAAGAGCTATAGGGGGGTGAGCTATAGCTAGAGGAGGAAAGAGGAAGAGGGAGAGAGGGGAGGGAGGGAAAAAGGAGGCAGAAGAGAGAGAGAGAGAGAGAGAGAGAGAGAGAGAGAGAGAGAGAGAGAGAGAGTCAGTTCTTGGAAACTTGCCTCCTTCAGAAATTTCTGTGACCCAGTGCCCAGTGCTAAGTAGGAAAAGCCCTGCATTCAGAAGCATTTTTTTCCCAGCAGGAATTAACGGTTCCCCCTGCAGTCATCAGTTGATTTATTACTTTCTCGATTGTTCTTTCTCATAAAGTTATTTCTTACACATCCAGGCTAGACTTTTATTTTTGAAACGACAGGAAATAGTCTCTGTTAGGTGTTTCCCTAGATTCGAGAATCCAGAAAACTACCCCCTAGTATTTCTCTAAATCCTCTCAGCTCCAATTTGAGGGCAGACATCCAAGGTTCCCCCACACCTCCACTTTGTTCCTATCCCAGCAAGCTCAGCCCTGGCTGAAGCAGTTCCCAATGTTTCTCAGGATGGAGGTGGGAAGTCCTGGCTTCCAGGCAGTGGAAGGCGAGGGGTTGGGCAGACGCACTAGGGTAGGCTGGCAGGTCTGTACAGGTTCTGCCCTTCTGAGGGCTGAAGCGGTGGAGGGCTGAGGGTCTGGACTTACCGGAGCAGTTCCAGCCGGTGGGCGTTTGGCAGTCACTTAAGGAGGTAGGGAAAGCAGCGAGTTTCACCGGGCGGGCTATGATAAGCAGCGTCACCGGCAGCAGCAGCAGCCAGCAGAAACCCTCGCAAAGTGTCCAGCTGCTGCACTGCCGCGGGGACTCCCACAGCACCATGACTACTTCGCGCAACTCTGCAGCAACCAACGGCTTCTGAAGAACACGGGATCGCGGGGGCCACGCAGCGGGCTACTGAGCATCCCGTGGACCACGGCAGCAGAGGAGGAGGCGGCGGCAGGGACAGCCGGCTGTGGGGCTGCGGCCAAAGGAGCGCATGATCGCAGGAGTTTCAGCAACATCCAGTAACCCGGTTCAGCCCCGGGAGGGAGAGGATAGTCCGCTGAGAAGCTTCGCCCCAGATGAGGGGAGCTGCTGCCATAAGGAACAGGGTTGGGGGAAAGGAGGAATAGGAGACAGAAACCAGGAGGCAGAGAGGAGGCAGCCAGCGGGCAGGAGAGAGGCGCGCGACTAGACTGGGTGGAGGGACAGTCACAGCGCCCCGCAACCCAGCCGCCGCCTCTCGCGCTCTGCCTCCTGCATCCCTCTGGCGTTTGGGAAGCAGCAGGTCCTTAGCCCGCCCGGGGTCACGTGGGAAGCGGCAGTCGGACTCTGATTGGCGGAGCGGGATGCGGGTCCCGGGAGGGAGGGGTCGGCGAGGAGGTGCAAGGAGGAGGCGGCCACCGATGCCACAGATGGGCTAGCTCTCTAGGCTCTTGCCCTAGTCGGGCTGGGGCGGGGGGGGGGCAGGGGGGATGGCTCCTGGGAGAAGCTCAGGCTTCAGGGCGGCTACTCCCAGGCTCTTTAATCCCACTTGCCTCGCTGCTCTGCTCCAGGACGCCCCCTACCCTGCGTGGGGTCCTAGCTTGCACCTCTCTTCCGTGCGTGACCCAGGCTGCCAGCACCCGTTGCGGCTGGGTGGCCTTGTCTTCCAGCTGGAGGTGGTGGGGGCGGAGGAGGTGGAGAATCAGCAGCCGCAGGGCAGAGAGGGGGAAGCGGGCAGGGAGCAGAGGGTGTCCCGCTGGCGCCGGTGGGCCGGAAAAGGGATCCAGGCTAGGCATGTCGTGGTAGCGTAAGAAGCATAAGGATGCTTCTCTAGGCGGTGGCCGAGAAAAGCGGGTGAGAGGTGGCCCTGTGAGAGCTAGAAAGCTCTGTAAGGCTTAAAGCAGCAGCAGCATCGGCTCCCCGAGGAGCTGCAAACCCGACGGTGCTCTCCAGGCGGGCGCAGCCAGTCAATTTCCCTGGCTCTCCCCGGTCTCTTCGCCCCTCCTTTTCCCTTTCCAGGCTCTCTGCAGCTCAGGCAGCTGAGGTTTGAGTACCTCTCCCCTGCGCGCTCTGGTAAAGCCTGGAACCTATTTGTGTGGCTGTCTAAAAGACGCAGCCAAATGTGCTTGGAAGGTCAATTTTGGTTGGGACAGGTGGCCGGAGGAGCAGCAAGAGGTTTCCCTGCATCTATGCTGAGGATGGGTTACAGGGCGAATCCAAAGCCAAGTAGCGCCTTGGAGGAAAGGATCCGCTTAAGGTGCACGAGCGGTAGCCGGCTCCTGGGCACTTTACTCCTCGGCTGCCGGATCACCAGTGACCTGGGAGAGGCAAGGGCGTCTAACTGGGCTCGAGTCACTAGCTCGCTCTGCTTGGTTCTCTTTCGCCCCAGAACTCGGGAAACAGCAGACCGCTACCGCCTTCCTTCTGTTGCACTCCACGCCGTTAGAAACACTCTTTTGCTTAATGGCATGTTAGCTTGTAGGGCCCAGAGCTATATGGGACGAGGACGGAGAGGAGTGTCTGTCTCCTGCGACTCTAGTCACTACTGCAGTCACAGGGTTCCTTGCAGCAAAGAGTTTTCCGTGTGTGTGTGTGTGTGTGTGTGTGTGTGTGTGTGTGTGTGTGTGTGTGTGTGTATGTGTGTGTGTGTGTGCTCGTTCAGTTATTCAGGATTTCCTTTTTCCATCCGCACCATACATGCATATTCCCTCTCTGTTTCTCTCTCCCTCCTCTTCCTTCTTTCCCACTCCCCCCCCTTCTCCCTTTCTTTCAAGAGCTCGCATATCCTTTCTCCTTTCTTAAATTTCCTTGTATCCCCTTCCAGACGCTCCTGCATCTTGACTGAGGACATTGTTTGAAGGCATCTAACAAGCAATTAGCATACCTTACCTAAATCACTTAAAAGAGGCTCTAACAAGCTTTGAAAAGGGTACTCTCTACCCTCTGCAGACACCACCAGAAAATAAACTATGCCAGAGCAATCCCTTTAAGTACCCTGACCTCCAACCTCCTCCCACCCGGATGCCTTTTAACTTTGCCTGTGAGAGATGTGATCCCACAGCACCTCTGAGCCTCCAAGCCACCTCTCTTTATTCCTCGGTGTGGAACCTTCCCCTTTATCTCACAGATCGGCCCCCCTCCCAAGACTAGCTTTCCCCTCCTCTGCCCACCCTTAAAGATATCTGAATCTTGGTGTCTCTTGCTCCAGGCAAATAAGCGGCCACCGATCTCAGTGTTCCACTCAATGGCATCTCTCACCAGCGAGGACTCCATTAACACAGATCAATTTGACCAGACGTTGGAGGCATCAGAAAAATCGGCTTTTAGATGAAGCAAGTGAGTTGTTGAAGGTAAAGGAATGCCCGGAAGATGGAGCTGCCAAAGATATCGCAAAAACAAAGAAACAGAGCTGCGTTTCATCAGAGACTGCAACAGACCGTCAAGCTTAGCGCAGACTCAGCCGCACCAACCTCACAGTACAGAGTGAGAACCTGGGATTTTCCATACCAAGGCTCGACCGGCGATCAGAAACTAATTAGGCGTGTGAAAACAAGCTCCATTTGAACTAAAGACAAAGTCCTTCAGACACTGTGCTTTTGCGGCGATTAGGATCGGAAACCGGAGCTAGGAAGGCAGGGCTTGACTATAACTTAGAATTTTACAGAACCTATTCGGGAGGAAAATTGCTATTGAGTTCTCGGCTAAAATTTTGGCTTGCGCTGTAAGAATGTGTATTCTTCAGACCCTTTGCCCACAGTAACTTAAAACGTCCGCGGAGTCAATTGCTGCTTGTGAGTGGTTAACACAGTCGCCTCCACAGGGGTTCTTTAAACTATTAAGCCAAGACTTTGGAACCAAGGCCTTTCAGCTGGGAATGCTGTGCCTCTGTGTCCCTTACTAAGCATTTGGTGGTACAGTGCCACCAAGAAACAGATTCTGCAACTGGCAGGCACCACCAAGTGGCAGAAGAACATCATTCACTGAACAGAGAGCTGCATTGTCCAATATGTAAATAAAACATGCATATTATTTAGTCTTCATTAGGTACTAAGGAGCTAGACAGGCACGTTTTATTATTGTAGGATTGTCCAATCACTTCATATCTTTTCCCCTAGGTTCAAATCAATTTCCTCATGACCATTAACTTTCAAAGTATGCCTACGAATTCTACCTTGCATCATCTATTATATGATTACTAGTAATTTAGTTGAACTCATACCTTGGGTTTTCAAAGTTCCTATTTAAAATAGTTCATGATGTTTTCAATATTCCTGAGTTTAGTTGTGGGACACATAATCTGGAATTGATGCAAGGACACAAAGACGCTGACAGGCATTAAGATAAAAAATTGCAGGTAGGTATTTTGTTTTTGCAGAAAACTATTTTAAATTTAGCTTTTTGTTTCCAACTTTGTGAATTTAAATAAATTTGCTTTGATTTGGATGATTTTTATGATTCTGAAATTAAAAAGTCATAATCGGCCCTTTCCCCTTCCTCCTTTCCTCTAACCCTTCCCATGTATTCCTCATAAATCCATTTCCTTTTCTCTTTAGTTATTGTTACACATGTGCATACATTCAAAGGATAACTTTAAAAAAACGTTTGGGGGGAGACTGGGGGATAGCTCAGTTGCAGAGGATTAACCTCCTATGCGGGAGGCTCTGGGTTTGATCCCCAGCACAACAACAAGCACAGACTATTTTTCAAGTGGAACGGACATCATCAAGACCTGTGAGATTACTCAGGGTTTATGAGAACTGTGAAGAGAAAAAGCGATTGTTATAGAAAAGCAATGCTGATGATAAATGAGGTTTGAAAAAATAAGACATGAGGGATTTGTTCTTCTCTCCCTAAAGCTTTCTGATTGTTCAGTGGGTGGGGGGTACAGATTGTGCTTTGTAGTATGACAGACATTTTAGTAAAGAGAAAGAAACACGTCATTGAGTCTCTACAACACCCCTTTGGAGACAAAAGTGATTACTTGTCTTGTTTTATGAACGAGTTGCATCAAGCATTTTGGAACTTAGCAAACTTCTGTCTAGCATCAGAACACAAGACCTGCTATCGTGTTTATTGTATTCCATTAAGATGGACCACATGAGCTCTTCCCATGAAGAGGTTTTTGGCTGCTCTTTCACTGGTGCACACAATCACCCACATGTATTAATTCTCAAGCAGGAGCGATGAGGTTCAGTGGTTTCTATATCTGTTTGACCATATGGTTAATTAAGATTAATTGCTTTTACCTTTGAAATTTACTTTTGTGTGCATGCATGTGTGTGCCGTAGCACATATGTGGAGATCAAAGGACTCTTGTGAGAGCAGGTTTTCTTTTTCCATCCACCACTAGGGTTCAAGAGATCAAACTTGGTGAGAAGCGTTCTACCCTTCAAGTTATCACCTGGCCTAGGAGAGTTTTAAAAATATATGTCACTTATTTTTGAGAATATAATCACACCATTTTCTCTTTCCTTTTCTTCCTTCCAAACCTTGCCATATACCCCGCCTTACTCTCTTTCAGATTCATGGCCTTGTCTTTAATTAGTTGTTGTTATTATCTTGTGCTCTGATATTAGACAGAATTTTGCTGAATCCCAACAAACGTGATACAATTTATCCACAAAATAAGAATAGTGGTCACCTCCTTTGTTGTAGGAAATGAATATGACAATGTGTTTCTTTCTGTGTGGTAAAATGCTTGGCACACTAAGAAACTATACACACACACAATATGCATCATATATATGGTATGCATATAATGTTACTTGTGTATGTTTTTAGGGCTGACCATTTGGTATTAGATAACCATTTGGTGTGCTCTTTCCTGGAGAAGACTATTACTCCCATTCTTGGCATCCCTTGGTTTCCTGTGGTGTTTTGTGTAGGGTTGAGGCCTCTCTGCTTTTCCCTTAACCACTTTGACACGTATACTGTTGGCCTTGTTCAGCTCCTGCTTAAACAGTCATGATGGTGAGACTTAATGGGTGTACCTTCTGATGTTGCTAGGAAACACAATCTTACAACAAGCTCGCTGCTCCTCTGGGTCTTATGGCCCTTCATCCCCCTCTACTGCACTGCTCCCTGGGCCTTGGGTAAGGGGTTGTTTCACAGATAAATCCATTAGAACTGGGCTCCGCAACTCTGCAGTTTGATTGCTTGTGGTTTTCTGCAGTGGTCTTCTTCTGTTGCAAAGAGAAGTTCCCGTCATAAAGGGGAGGATGCTACACACCTCCATCTGAAAGTGTGTAAGTCCATATTTCACTAGGAGGATTTTCCAGTTAAAAAAAATGGAGTTGGATTCTGTAATGTGTATTTAGAAATTCATATTTGTTTGAGAACTAAGGTACTAGATGAAAGATGTCTGAACTCTCACTCAGTTTTCATGTTATTTTGGTAGAGAAGTTAACAGAGTCGAGACTTAAACTCTGTGTATAGAGACGCCATTGTGTTATGCATGTTCATCACAAAATATATTGTGTTGCTAATAGGTCTGACTTAGTAACTATATGGCTATAAATAGCTTACTTATTTGTAAAATGTTGGTGATAACACCTCCTAAGAATGTTCTGAAGTTTAAAAGAGGAACAATTCATGATTTAGTGGCATTTCTATAGAAATGAGTGAAAAATTGAATCAATGAATAAATACACAAATATAGCATGTTCTGTACACAAGCAAAAGTGACTGTGGATGATTGATAGAGAGGTACACAGTATGTTAGTTACTTATAATTTAAGTAGAAGTACAGTATTACTTCAGCACCTTAACATTTTATAATTTAATTTTTAATCTACTTCAGATAAGTAAGTAAATGCAATGTTCCAAATCCTATTCCTTTAATACTAATATGAAAAGTTACATATTAAGATGTAATATTTTAAATGGCCACACCTTTAATCCCAGCACTTAGAAGGCAGAGGCAGGCAGATCTCTGTGAGTTTGAGGCCAGCCTGGTCTATAAGATCTAGCTCCAGTACAGCCAAGAACAGTTAAGGCTGCAGAGAGAAACCATGTCTTGAAAAACAAAAACAAAAAAAATTCATCACATGATAAATATACTGGAGCTGGGCTTCTAGATCAAATTCTATTAACAATGTTTCCCCAAAGCTGTACTTAATCCTTATTGACTTATATCATAAAACAAAGAGTGGTTATGTTTTCTATAGTCTCCATTTCATACAGTTAGTTAACAATGTGTAAGTGACAATATGTGATTCATAAAGAATTTTATAAAGTTGAATTTTCCCTCTACTTTGCAATTCTTGTGTTTTCAGTTATCTTTGGTATTTAAAGTTTAGCTTTGTAATTTCAGGACTGGAGAAACAGTTTAGTTTTAGTGCAATGGTCCTCAGTCAGATTTTTATGACTTTATATCATAACCATCCAGGGAATTAAAATACACTGATTAAGAGTTCCACCCAACCCTTGGAAACTCTGAGTCAATATTGGCGCACGTCTACGAATTCTTCTTGTGTTTCAGTATCATGCTTTGGCTGAACCCTGTTGTCGAGAGAGTGAACCTCCTCTCAGTGCACACATATCCAAGTTGGAGAAGCAGAAGAGTGGTTGTTTTTTTTCCCATCAAAGCTTTCAAACGTATCTCACAAAAAATACTTTTGGATCACAATATCTAATGAAAGCAATATAAACCAGATGATGTTTGAAACCAGCTTGCCAACAGTTTACAGAAAGAGAAGAAAACCCACTATCGACTTTCGAGGGAGTTAAAAGCGACCACCACCTCAGCTTGATTTGGTATCTTTGTATTTACAAATTCAAATTGGTTTCAGCGCCTGTTACCTTACACTCAGCCTTGATTTGGGCCTTACTGTAATACTTTTGTTTTCAAATGCCTTGTGAGATCTTTTCATTGAAGAATAAAACTCTTCTTCATATCTCTTTTCTTTCGCCACGTATGGCTGTGGCTGAACGGTCCTAGACACGTTTCTGAGTTTGTGAAAAGAACTAGTATTCCGGTACACATTCTTAGCACCTGTGATAGCTTGAAAGAAAACGGCCGCCAAAGGGAGTGGCGCTAATGGGCTGGATGGCTTTTTGGGAGTGGGTGTGGCCTTGTTGGAGACAGAGCATCACTGTGGAGGTGGGCTTGGAGGTTTCCTACAGGCTCAACATGGAGCATCTCTGTTCACATCCTGATGCGTGTGTGTCAAAATGTAGGACGTTCAGTTCCTTCTCCAGCACCTTGACTGCGTGCTGCCCTGCCCCATTATGATGTTAATGACTGAACCTCTGAACTGTAAGCTACCCCCATAAGATGTTTTCCTTTGTAAGTGTTGCTATGGTCACGGTGTCTCTTCACAGCACTAGAAACCCTAACGGCAACAGCACCGGACTCTTTTATGCTCTGCACGTTATATCCATTTATTTATCAAAATAAACCTCAGTCATCCCTCCCACTTTTCCCAAAGTGGAAATCGGGTACCTGAACACTAATGCTCTCAGCCTTGGCATGGCCCCTATCTACCCTGTACTGGAAGGAAGGCAGGAAGGAAAAGAAAGGGAGGGAGACAAGGAGGCTAGTAGGGAGAAGAAAGAAGAGAGGAGGTGGACTTTTGTCATGTAAGGGAACCAAGAATGGCCTTAGGTGAACACTTTCTCTTGTAGCTTCCTTGCATGCATTTCACATTAAAAGCTCTGTGGAGCCCTGGGGTTAAATCAAACCCAAGCATATCAAATAAAATTAAATACCTGTTTAACTCTTTATCAGACCCATATTTTCTAATATTATTTGTTCACGGAATCCCTTTTCGCAAGAGAACACTAAAATAAATGATGCCCGTCCATATGCTACTATTTATTGTATTGCAATAGTGTAAAGGAGGGAAACTTCTTTAAAATACCTGAGCATTTGGGGAAAAAGTCCTGGTCGTCCACTCTGACTCTCCCTGCACGCAGTCAGGAGCACTGTCAATTTAGAACAGCAACTTTCCCAGATTTCTCTTCACTGTAGTGTTCCCTCCTGCTGGGAATGTTTTGGGAACAAAACTAAACTATCAGCTTTTGCCCACATCATCTTTAAAGCGTTTTCCTCAAGTTCGTGCGATGTGAACTTGAAATTATTGTCGTTTCCCTAGCAGCGTTTGTAGCATAAGGTCCGATGTCGGTGGTGTCAGATGATGTTGCATTAGATGAACAGAATCCTATAGTTTACCTTAATTCACAAGATTGTAAAAAGGAGCTGACTTCCTTCTTTACACCTTTACATTGATCTCTTTATAGAACAAGTGTGCATAATTCCTTACTGGCAGGGTAATTAGAGATTCTGATAAAAGGACAAAGGGCTCCCAGAAGACAGGATCCAAGAACCTACATCTGAGCTGAATTGGTTACCCTGGAGCAAATAAACTTGGCATCGGGGGAAGGCTAATTAGCTTCTCTGGGCTTCAACATTCTCTCTTGGTCAGAATTCTATTTTTTTTTTAACTTGGGTAGCAGTTAAAGCGTCATCTGCAACAAATGTCGACTATGACACTCAAGAGAGGAAAGGGACAGGTTATAGGAAGAACTACAATTTGCAAATAGAATTCTACAGATTAGCACAAGTGAAGCCAGCCTCCCATTGCACTGTTCAGCACAGGATTCTTTTGTACACTCCAGATGTTTGCATCTTCCTTGGTCCGCATGAGGTCATTTTCTCTGCAGTTCTGACATTCTAATTGTAGATAAGTTTATAACTGAGTTTAGTTATAGCAGGTGTCTATTGTACATTGTTTGTATATGAAATCATAAATGTTCTAAATTTCAGTACATATAATTATGGAGATAAGATCACTCCATAGAGAACTACTTAATCCACTATGGAGCCAATTTATTTCTTTTATTATGTGAGCCCCAAATTATATTTCAAAAGTCTTGCCTTTCATATGCATTTGTTTTTTAGACACAATAACAACATTCAAATAAGTGTAAATTTCAAGGACTTTTAATTCCAGGAATCATTTTTGTCTTTGCATCTATATGATTTTCATTGGGCAAAAAAGTGCATACACTCTCTTCCTCTAGCATGCATTTATCTTTTGATTTTTACCATTTTTGCTTAATTTACTAAATAACCATATGAAAATCTAAGCCCATGACTGGATTGAACGCTGTTTTAGACATTTAAGAACTTGTTCATGTCACTATTTGTTATTATCAATTTTTATTTTACAATTAATACTAATGCATTAATGATATGTGATTTTTTTTGTAATGAAAAGTTTACCTTATTTCCCACCAAAAGAACTCAAGACTGCAAGTAAGAGAAACGTTCCATTGGAGGGGGTAGTTTTGAGTTGTCTGGCAAAACAAAGATTTACATTTTGATCTTAACTGCTCTTAGTGAAGAACGTATTTAAGCTGAGCATAATAATGGAAATATTAGAAGCATTTTTGCCAATTTAGTTCTTACATATTTTCACACAATTGTGATAGTGAAAACATAATTTCTTACAAGTTCTATGATTCTACATTACTTAATAATAATGCCAAAGTCTAATGCAATATTGGTTGCTGTACTGTATGCTGGAATGCAAAGAGTATTGATCTTAAACATTTCCCAAAAGGTTTTAATTACCATGCCGGGATAGTCACTTGTATTATTCATGCAAACTGTGTTAATTATAACACTGGTATAGACATAGGAAATAAGCTTCTTGCTTTGCAATGTTACATATTCCCATATCTGCTATAGACAATGTAAATATGTCAGTTAAAATGATCACTGTTTTCTTGTGATGAGAAAGAAGTATGAATGGCCAATTTCAACCAAACCAACTTCAGAGTAGTGTTCAGGACATTGACTTTGAGTTGGAAAATATAGTTCCACGTTCTGGCTCTGAGCTTGAAACTGTGTGAAACTATCTTTACTAAGCCTCGTTTTCTTACGAGCTGCAAATCTTCACACAGCTGTTGTTTATCATTTTCAAAGTGTCTACAAGGCAATGGGACGTCCTGTTATTTGGTTCCTGCTGCTGAAATTCAAATCAGGAATCATGGTAGACACTCCTGATCCCTTTTCGAGCCATTTCCCAAGCCCTACACACTTGGTAATGAGAATATATTCCAAATTCAAGATCTGAAGGTGTTTTAAGAATGTTAATAACTGCAGCTCTGTTACTGTTAAGCACACTGTGAATTATCCACCCCCCCCCTTGAAAGACACCATTTCACTCTGTATCTCAGATTGGCTTGGGAAGTACTATGGAGGAGCAAGCAGGGACCAACCCTGAGCTTTAAGATCCTCCTGGTGGAGCTGCCAGGAACTTGAGTTGTAGGTGTGGCCACTGTCACATCTGGAATATCTTATTTTTTCAAATGTGAACTCAGAACGTTCAGAAAAGCAGAAAAACCCACAGACTATAAAGACTAAGTTACTTGGTTTACTGTGGAAGATTATGATATTTTTCATAATCCGTTGTCTTATTTAGGGTTACTATTACCGTGATGAAAAGTAATGATTAAAACAAACTCAGGAGGGAAGGGTGTGTTTGGCTTACACTTCCATATCATTGTTCATCACTGTAGGAAGTTGGGACAGGAAATCAAAACAGAGCAGGAACCTGGTGGCAGGAGCTGATGCAGAAGCCATGGAGGGGTGCTGCTTTCTGGCTTGCTCCATGTTGTTTGCTTGGTTTCATTAAAAATAAATAAATAAAAAAAAGAAACCTTAGAACCACAAGTCCAGAAGTGGGTTTGACCACAGTGCCCTGGGCCCTCCCACATTTATCACTAATTTAAAAAATCCCCTACAGGTTTCCATATAGTCAGATCTTATGTGTTTTTTTTTTTAACCTCATATCAGGTGAAATTTGTGTCACATAGACATAAGACGTAATTGGCATATACATTATTTTTGTTGTTGCTGAAATATTGAACAATGATCCATTTAATAAATTATAGAGTATAATTTAGAAAGTTGAAATATTTTATGTGTTTTATAATTTATTTAAGAATCTTTATGATATTTATATTTTAAATATAATTTAATTCAGTTCACTGAAAAAGCGAGGAAGGAAACAAGATGTCATTGATGGATGTTCCAAAAATGTTAATTTTATGGTCTTTTCTTTCTGTGGCAGGCTCATTGTTTGATTATGTATTTGTAGCAATGTTAATAATATTTATGCAGCCCTTGTTTTCATACAAAACTCTTTAAGTAATTCTTATGCCCATTATTAGACACTTATTTTTATTTTAGAGACCTAAAATATAATACTTAGAGAAATAGCCAATGCTTTCCGACTGAAGTGCCAGTATTCTGTGGGAATAAGCTTCCCTCTGGAACTTATTCACTGTAACTACAGAGAGCTGAGAGGGCCCCTATGTATATTATAAATATTGGTTTCTTAAGCTGTATGTATAAGTGAGCAATAATTTCTTCGTTGCGTGCATCTCCCCACTCACAAAACTGTCCTTGAAATAGATGACAATGCACTGCAGTTGGCTTATGCTTTAATCCAGCAGGATAACCTTGCTGTGGGGAGCAGGCTTCAGTGGCTCAGGAATTGAGGGGGAGCTACTGAGTTGTCAAACTAATCACTCAGTTTGACTTTTTATCTGAGGGAGTAAAACTTAGTTCTTGGGCTAGTGATAAAGGGAACACACAGACTAAGCGCGCGCACACACACACACACACACAAACACCTTCAAGGTTTTTCATCTTGCCCTCATCTCCTTATTTCTTTTCTTTACCTCTGTCCAGATGTATCCCTTCTTTGTGTTCTTAATTTTTTTTTACAGTTTATATACCCCAGCAGAATCTGTCAAGCAATACAAAAATTACAGTGCAGTTACATTCTATTGTAAAGTGAAGGATTACAATATTACAGGTTTAAAACATCATGTTCTCCATATCCCTTACATGATTAAACATTTTACATATTACAGGTGAGAAAGAAATTATCTCCAAGTGTAGCATGAAAAATAAAAACCCAGAGACAGATATTGGGGTTCAACATAAAAATCAGAAAAGCAAAACAATCAACCAAAGATAGACCCTTTACCTCTATCAAATCTAAGACCAAGATTCTGTCTCCATGAATCCTCAGACTCCACACTCACTTAGATCCTATCTCTTCCCCTTCATATTCCTCTCTCTACCTAGTCATATTGCTCTTATCTCCACCTCCCTAGTGCTGGGATTAAAGGTATGTGTTCCCAAGTGCTGAGATCACCTTTGTATGTTTCTCTTTAGAGAGATTCAGTGTTGTGTCGCTCAGAGTGGCCTTGAACTCACAAAATTCTGTCTCCCTCGGTCCCCTGAGTCCTGGGATTAGAGGTGTGTGCTACCACTCTCTGGCCTGTATGGTTGATTAGTATGGCTGTTTTACCCTCTGGTCTTCAGGCAAGCTTTATTGATTAAAGTATAAGTAATATATCACTACATACAAGAACTCACATATAGTCATGTCCAAGCAACTTGTTATAGATTAACAGAGTGTAAGCAAGCAAGGTATTTTTCTGTTATTTTACTGGCAGGCTGTATTTTGTGGTTACAAAGAAAGGACAGATCTATTGTAGGAGGTTGCTTGTTCATTCCCAGCTGCCAAGACCCAAAATAATCATACAGAAACCATATTATTTTCAATTATTTGGCCAATAGCTTAAGCATATTGCTAGCTAGCTCTTATATCTTTAGTTGTTGACTGATGTTTCTGTCCTGCCCAGTCCCGTAGCTGTTTAGCCCCAAAGAAACACACAGAGATCTACATTAATCATAAACTGATTGGCCCATTAGCTCAGGTTTCTTATTAACTCTTATAACTTATTTTAGCCCATAATTCTTGTCTATGTTAGCCACGTGGCTTTGTACCTTTTTCAGCAAGGCTGTCACATCTTGCTTGCTCTGTGTCTGGCTTCCTCTCTGTCTGGGTGACAATTGCAGACTGAAACTTCCCTCTCCCATAATTTTCCTTGCCCTGCCTTTACTTGCTTCCTGTTTGGTTTCCCTGCCTGTACTTCCTGCCTGGCTATTAGCCAATCAGTGTTTATTTAAAAGACAAGTGACAGGGTACAGACCATTGTCCCACATTTAGTTAACCCATTTCTACTAATCTGCATATTGCCACTTGGATATGGCTTACCTGTAAAGTTCTGTCCCTGGTGTGTTTGTCTCTTGTGGGGCTACATGGCTTCTCTCTGACTCCTTCTTTCTTCCATCATTCAGTTTAGTTTTACCTACCTAGCTCTACTCTTTTGCCCTATCACAGGCCAAAGCAGTTTCTTTATTCATTAATCAATAAAAGCAACACATATACAGAAGGACCTTCCATATAACCAATCATTTTACTATTTATCTCAAAATCTAATCTTATTAAAAAATCTTAAAAAAATCACAAATTTAAATTTTTATATATGAAAAAGAATCAGTCTGCTCTACCTTCAGTCCTCAGGGTATATACCCAGTCATCAACAGTTTTTTTTAATATTAAGAAGCAGAGGGCAGAAATGGGTACTAATAATCATAACCTTTGATCACCAACCCATCCAAGAAAGAAAGATATGTCAGCCAGCAGTAGCCAGGCTGCCGTTGTTTTGTTCCCTGACCTCAGTGAACTCCTTACTCAACCATGTGCCTTTCTATATTTTAAATTGTTTCCCAAGATTTTCTACCTCAAAGCAGTTAACAGAAACATGCTAACCTAACCTTATTAACAATTCTACATGTTTAAATTCTCTCTAAGGATGGTGGTTGATTCTTTAATTTGCTCCAACAGCAATGCTTGCAAAAAGTCAATAATTGTTATTGGTAAGTACCCAGTATCAGTGCCAAATGAAGGGCTAAAAACCCCTTGAAAGTTTTCATGTGACCCATAGATTATGAGGGATGTGGTGAAGATGAGAGTAACAATCGGAGCTGTGCTCAGTAACAGCAGGAGGTCCTCAGGACCTCAGGGCTTTGCCTCTCCAAGACTCCCTCAGCTGTGACTTTGCCAATTACTCAGCCATGGTCCATGAGTTCCAGTGCTGCCTGTTGGTCCTCTTGCATGGCTCCCAACAGGATAGCACATTTCTTAATTGTGTATCACTGAAAGCAGTCTACCATTTAGATGAAAGAGCTATGTTCATTGCACACGACTGGGAGGATATTGTGGTAAACGATATCAACAGTGGCCCCATTAATGCTGAGCTTATACCCTCATCTAATGGCTGATAATGCATCCTACATGACACACGTGAAGATAAATTTACAGCATTAATAGGCTTACAGTCCATGCGAATAGGCTATTTCTCCAGCAAGTTCCTCTTCTCCAGTGAACCGTTATCTTCCCAGCAGCATCTGATTGATGGGTAAAGGTTGGAAGATGCATATTTCTTTTATTGACAACATATCAAAGTGCCCTCATCTTTGTGTATAATGCATATTTCTGTTATAGGATTGTACCTAAACGTATTGAGAGCAAGACAGTTACATTTCATGAAAACTCACATTTAAGGAACATTATTTGTTGAGAAATATAGGTCACCTTAATATAGTATTTAATATGGAAGTTCACTTTTCAGTGACATCTCTTTTTACTCCACTTTCAAAGAAAACTTTAGGCAAATTTAAACAAGGGGAGTAGTCATTTCAATATCCAAACTGTACTCATGAGGTGGCAGCTCAGTCATTTTAAAATTTAATTTATGTACCTAGTTATTAAAAACTTACTTCAGTCGTATATTCTTTTATAAAGAATGATGTTTGTCTATGTTTATGTGTGTGTACTGTATGAATAAGCACCATACGCACACAGGAGTGCACAGAATCTGAAGAGGTTGCTGGAGTCCCTTGATCTATAGTTATAGGCAGTTAAGAAACTCCAGATGTGGGAGCTGGGACCTGAACCTCTGTAAGGCATCAAGTGTTAAGCACTGATCCATCTCTCAGACCAAGCTGTACATTAAATACTAAAATTGCTTCCTTAGGTTTGATCACAAGGCAATAAAGTGATGTTAATTAAAGTAAAAAAAATATTAAAGCTTAATTTTCTCCACTTCAGATTTATGATATCAGTTTTGTATGATAAGTTGAATTTGAAGTCTCATTAATTTCATTGCCTATTTAAGTATGAACTTATAAGCATTTTCCTCATATATCCATATCTATATATTTATAAGTTAGGATATCATGTTGTTGAGAAGTAGATATTATTTATGGCTATTCTGATTAAAGTGCTAATAATCTTTCAGTATAATATGTTTACTTATAGTCTCAGAAAGTTCAAAGATAACTCTAGAAACCATCTGTGAATCTTTGCATAAATGTTATATTTTTTGATTATACATTTATTATTCAGAAGGAAAATAATGTCACCAAGTAACCACATTATGTCAGTCATGTATGAAAAAGGGAAGGATTGGGGACCTGGAAGATGGCCAGTGGGTAATGTGTTTGTTGTGCGTGAATGAGGACCTATGTTCAGACACTCAAGAACTATGCAAATTTTCGGCTATAGCAGCATGAGTCTATCATTCCAACAATGGTAAGGAAAGATAGGAGAATTCCTGGAGCTCAGTGGTCAGATTAGTTAACGAATAAACTTCAGTGAGAGACCTTGCATCAAAAGATAAGGTTTATAAAGGAAGACATAGAGGAAGAATTTGGTATTGGGAGCATGAGAGTTTATCACATCATTGACTTGGCTTCGTTAATATTTTTAATAAAGGCTGACCTTATGATAAAAAAGAGTGCTCTATTACTAAATTGCATAGGCTTTCATTGAGGAATGAACAAAAGAATATAAAAATGTTGAATATATCTTGTTATGAAGAAACATGCTGGTATACTATTTCCATTTAGTATCTTTGTATCTTAATTTAAATGTGAGAGGAAAAGAATATTTCACTCATACACAAATCTAAATCAAAACATGCATAGTAATATTTGTGCACCACTTCTCATGTTATTCAGTTCCGTATTTAGATGTAAAACAATAAATTTAAAACACAAAACAATGTGACAAAATTACTTTTATCTACCATTTTAAGATTATTACAGCCTTGAAAACATTTTTTATTAATAATTTGGAGCTAAGTATATCTCAGAACTTATCAACAATAACTATCACTGACAGAAGGCAGGCAGGATAAGATCTGCTTGGTTTGTGACTTGGCATATTTGTCTTGATTCTTGTGATTTGTTAAAGAAGATTTAATGCTCCTATAAGTAAATTAAAGAAACACTTTTCATGACCAAGGGAAATGAGAAAAGAAGTTTGTGTGAACCATGAATACTTCAACCTTCAAACTCACTTCTATTTTCTGAATTATGCGTGAGTTTAAACAAACACTCTATAAGTACTTTAATATTCTGGTTAAACTAGAGTGTGATTAAGAAATAGTCATTAGACAAATAAAATATCATAATTATGTAACTCTCAAATAAATGCTTGTCTGTACCGTATATGTAGGGAAGACTATGTTGCTAAGGGGTTAAGCACAACTGATAACTATTTTATATGTTTAGTATATTTACATATTGTTAGTAACCTAGGATCCTGAGTCAGTCCTTCTTGCTATTGTCATGTCACATATTTAGTAACATGGTCACATAGTGTGAGATTGTGTGTGTGTGTGTGTGTGTGTGTGTATGTATGTATGTATGTTAGTTTTGGGTGTGTATGTGTATCTTAGGATTGCAATTGTATTTTATCTCACAGTGACGAATTAGGTCTGATCCACCATCTAGGAACAAGAGCTCCCTCTGGCAATGAAAGCAGAATAAAGAAGGAAGTGATTCTACTTTTCCCAGAACTAGAAACTTGTCTATCACATGCTGCACTCAGAAACATTTGTATAAATACAGAAGCCGAATGATTGAGTGTTATGAGAATGGAAGGGAAAACGGAATCAGATATGACTGGTCACACAGGGAGCTGTAAACCATGACACAGTTTTTGACTTCGTGTTCTCTGCAGAAGTCTTACTGAGGATCTTCTGAGACCAGATTCACATTTCTTTGTGCATGCAGGTATATATCTGTGTAGATGGAGTCATTCTTATTCCTCACAAGCTGGAGAAACCCCCTCACAGGGACTGATTCAGCTATGTAGGCTGTCCAGCAAGCCCCCAAGATCCAGCTGTTTGATATACCCAGATCTGGGATCGCAAGTGTGAGCCACTAATCCACTAAGCTTTGCTTTTTATACAACCACTAGAACCCAGCTCAGTCCCCATGCTCACCTGGGCGGTGCTTTACAGACTGCGATATCTTCCCCAGTCTAAGACTCACATTTCAAAGTGACCTTTGATGTGGTTGAGCTAAAATGAACCAGGAGGGAGCAAACAGGCAAGTTTTGAGGCTTCTGCAAAATTTCCAATAGGAACACAATGAAGTCATGGATCATGCCATCTAGACTAAATGACCAGAGAAGGGTGGACAGAAAGTGTAACGCTTGGATCCATCGTGGGTAGGGACTAGATTAATGAAATGCTTTTTTATATGCTAGGAGATAGAAAGTGACAACTATGTTTAGGTCACTGATACCTACCAGTAACATAATTAATGTGGTTTTTTTTTATCATTTAAGGAACTTGACTCCTTTGTGGGTGATGAATGGGGCTGTCACAGTTTATCTTTGAACCTGTAGGGAGTATTTTAGACCTTTCCAAGAATTTGAAATCGTTCGTCATTCATACAAACCAGCCATTCAGTACTTCGTTTTTATCTATCACTTTCCTGGCACTAAGCTAAAAACTGGTGATGCAATAAAAAAAAAAAAAAACAAAATAGATGAGCCCTTCTCTTTGATGGCTCAGAGGGAAGAAAAGGAGAACTTCATACCAAGAATGAGGAACATTTGTGAGAAACAAAAAATTGGGGGAAATAACATAAAACTGAGAAGTTAAGCTTTCGTTATTTTAACTAATTATTTCTTATCTCAGAGGTGGAGAAATCAGTCCTGAAACTGTGAGAATTCTCGCATGGTATACATGAAGCCTTGGGTTACATAATAACATTTCAGAAGCCAGGCATGGTGTCAAGCAGCAGAAATTCCAGCACTCAGGATGTGGAGACGAGAGGGGCAGAAATTGAAAAGTCAAGGTCATCTTCAGCGCTCTGAGTGGTCAAGGTCAGTCCGGGATGTAGGAGACTATTCCCCAATCCACCATCTACAAAAAAAAAGCACCACTGGACAAATAAAATTTAAGATTGTTTTCTATGTCCATGTGGAATAAGGAAGGTGCAGCATTTGTGACCAAATCCAACCCAAACCTTACCAAAACAAAATCCAACAAGTTTCAACAAGTTTTCAGGAGATGTTTTATGTGGGGGTTAGTCAATTAAAGGGGCTCAATGTCCAGCAAAAGATGATGCTGTTTGGAGCACAGGAGCTAAGCCTGCTTGTATTTCATGGTAAAGATTTGGGTGTTGGAAAATGGACAATAGAGACATGAAGAGCCTCCAGCTGGAGAGAGATGGAACCATCACATTAAGGATGGTAAAGACAGATGTCACGCAGGGCTTTCAAGTTTTGCCTTGACTTGAGTTCTAACTTCTGTGATAGACGTCCAAGCTTTCTGCATAGTTTTGGGAAGTGTCAATCAAGATCTTACTGCTTCCGTTCTTTCTCTCCCTGTGCTGCAGAGAGCTTCCAGGTGGTGTCCAATTTCTTCGGGACACCAGGATTTATAGCTCAGCTTCTTTATGTTTCTTAGCTAATCTACACATTCAACATTTTATAATTTCAGTGGCTGCTTTGGGTGGTCACAGGGGAGGGCTTAATCTCCAGTTAAGTGCTCCTTGCCCTTTCCCTTAATCTTTCTCATTTTCATGTCTTCCATGTTTGGGGGAACTGTGATATTTTCCCTTTTTATATATAGAACTATCTCACTTGTACCTATCACTTGGGTCTATATCTTATATGAGCAAGCTCTTAGCAAAACAATTTTGCCCAAGACAAGCCGTTCTCTAAGATGAATTTGTAATGATAACCCCCCTCCTCTCTCTCTCTCTCTCTCTCTCTCTCACACACACACACACACACACACACACACACACACAAACACACACTATTTTAGGAACCCAAACAGCAGCTGGACTCCATTGGAACCCCAATTTTCCTCCCACCCATTATCCGTCCAATGAGGACCCATCCTTCAGTGGCTTGGCTGTGAGGGATTCTGTGGCCCCCTAGTTCCTTGCTTGGTCCCCTTCTCAAGGTCGGCAGCTGTGTCAGAGGTAGCAGATGGTGGCTATGGGGGATTCCAGAGCTGATCAGCCAGATGCATGGGCCCAGAGAGCAAAGCCACTCATTGGTCAAGGTACCTGAGGTGCTACTTCACGGCTGCCATGATCTTGAGGTATTTTGGTGCCCAGCAAACAGCCTTGGCTTGGGTTGCCTCTAATGGCTGCAGAATCATGATGCACGGTGGTGGGTTGGGTGGCCAGTTTCACTAGGCACTGTCAGAGAACACTTAGGCTTAGGATTCAGTAGTTGACACCGAAAGCATAAAATACTCAGAGAGCTCACTGAATGTTGCAGCAGGCAGAGCCCAAAGTGCCTAGAAGGGTTAGCAGTGATAAAATGATATAATTCCCTTATATAACAGTGAAGAGACCTGGGCTGAGAAACTAGATCAGAGGTAAAGTACTTGCCTAGGTTGTGGGTTGACTATTAAGTACTGCAAAGGAAAAATAAAAGCAAACAAATATCAAATCATTTGTGCTGAAAAAAATGAAAAGGAAGGAGATAGATACATAGATAGATAGATAATGGTCAAGTTACATGTCAGGTTGTTAAAGGCAGAACCTGGACAAAATTTTCAGCAGCTGCACTAATGTTACAGTATCACTATGGACTTAGTCTTTCTTGGGTGTCTTGGAATTCTAAGCTCTTTCATCCTTTCTGCGGTTTTATCTTTGCCACCAATTTCAACTTGGCACATAACTTTGCCAAAAATCTGCATCCAAGGAAAGAAATTATCCTGGTCTATCCTACGCTGTCACTAAATACCATAGATTGGGTAGCTTTCAAAGAAAACAAATCTGCTTTTCATTGACTTGGAGGTTGACGAGTTTAAGGCAAAGCCCAGGACGACCTAATGTCTTGGGAGTACTGTACATCAGTTCACATGGTGTTGTCTTGGGAGGACTGTACCCCGAATTCCCACAATGCCATCTAGCTGTGTCCTCACAAAGAGAAGGGCCAGGCATCTGTCTGTTCCTCTTCTATGATGGCATTAATACTGCTAATGAGGGCTCTGGTCCAATGATTTAATCATGTCTCAAAGATCCTAATTTTATGTACCATCATCACTTTCCGGTTGATAATGTCAGCATATGCAAATCTTAAGGTGATGTAAACACTCAGAACATGGCACTTAGTCAGATGAGCCCGAGAGTCAGAGAGCATGGTGAGAACAAAGCGCTTCTTTCTTTTAAGCAAAGAAAACAATGTGGTTGTTTCTACTGAAGTACAAACAGCATACTCATTAATAATTAACAATTGTAGGCGTTTTATTTTTTCAAATTTGAACAAATTTTAGGGCATGATCTTTACGGAAACATTTTTGCTTTTTGTATTAGAAAGAAATAGTGGTTCAAAATTTTTTAAAAAAAAGAGTGAAAAGGTTTACCGTATAATGCCTTTGCTTATTAATATGAATCTTTACTTTTCTGTAAATTATTTGAAACGTTTGACAATATTTATTAAGCTCTGAGCTCTTCAACTACGTTAAAAAAATCCTGAAATTTGTGACTCATATTGCCTCATTTTCCCAGTCCTGCCTTGGACTACATCACCTGGCTTCTCATTTGCTTCCCTCCTTTTTTATTTTTATCATTTATTTTATCTTATTTTTTGAGGATCGAATGATTTATTTTGGCTTGCACTCTGAGGTTGCCATCTATCATGGCGGAGAAGCCCTGGCAGCAGAGAACGAAGCAGTTTGTGCTGTGGCCTCCAAGTTTGGGAAACAAAAGGAAGAACGCTGGTGCTCAGTTAGCTGAATCCACGTGGTAAGGCTGGAGCATGCGTTGTTGAAATTGGTGGCTGCAACTCCCTGATGTACCCAATCTGGCCCGGTAAACCCAGCAAACTACTTACGGCTGGTGAGGTCATGGATCTCAGAGGATAACTCACTACTGTCATCTTCCTGAACCAGTCCAGTTCCCAAGGGCATCAATCCTACACATGCAATTCTCGAACCTACAGATAAGTGCAGCTCTCGGCCCTCATCAAAGCAGCGGCTTTTTTTTTTTTCCTGCAGATGTTGACTATTACAGAAATTTACAGCTCGTGAAAACGCAGAGACCAGCTGACAGTGGTGTGCTCAGCCCCAATGTACAAGCTCAACACAACGTCTGCAGCCCGGGCTCCGGGACCCTAAGGAAGAGGGAACCGGAAGAGGGTAAGGGCCAGTGCTCCAGGACGTTGCTCGGGAGTCACTTTTCTGCTTCTAACGAGGCTGTTTTCTAAAGCTCTACCCCAAATCTCCCATCCTCTTCTTTTTCTTTATTTCCCCTACTTTCAAGTGAAAGATTATCAAATCTATATTGATGACCTCATTCTTTATTTTTTTCTAGGCAACAGTTTGTATTTTTAGCAACCTTTTCTAAATTTTAATACAAATGCACAGTTACCAACGTTACCATGTTTCAAACTGTCACTCATACTTCCAACAGACTTTTCTTACTCCCCTTCTGCTACACCCAGTCTGCTATTATCCTATTAACTTAAAAAAATTGAATTTGGGACGTTTTGACTTGTAGGAATGTGTTGTACCATTTACCCCTAGCTAATGCAAAAGATCCTGTAGCAAAGTATTTCTCACTAGCAATTATTGAAAATTTCATTTGCTTCTTATTTCTGTGATCATAGGGGAGCTTTGGTCATTTTAAATATCATGAATGCAAAAGCCATCTCTAATAGTAAGAAATAGACTCAAATATAATAAATTGTAATCATTACGCATTTTGAAAATACTTATACTGCCACCAAATGAAGCAGTGGTTTTGTAAATGAACCAAACAAAAGGTCAGTAATTGCTTTCCTTAAACCATTTTTATGGATAATATATATATGGCAAAGTTACTGTCTCCTATTCGTGGCTGCGCTAAATTATTTATTTTTGACCTTTTAAGATCTCATGTTTTATTTTATAGATTACAAAGCACAACATAGCCAGGAAGTGATGGCCCAAACCTTTAATCCTAGCATCTGGAAGTCAGAGGCAGACAGATCTCTGAGTTCAAGACCAGCCAGCTCCACATTAATGAGTTCTAGGACAGCCACGGCTACACAGAGAAACCCCATCTCAAACAAACAAAAAAAATTATAAAACATGATATAAATACACACCATTTCTCCTTGATTGCATCTATTACATATTAAGTTGCTTAGAGAAAAAAGTAAATATTTAGTAAGTAGCAAATTTACTGAGTTCTCCCCCAAACAGAACGCTGCCATGGGAGTCATCTTACAAGCCAGTCTTTGACTTCTCAGTGATTTTTTGTTTTAGGGGCCATGCTAATCTACTCTGAATCATTCCAATTTTAGTATATATACTACCAAAGCAAATACTCTCAGTGATTTTTTTTTACAACTGAAGAAAATCAGTCCATTAAAAACTCCAGAGTGAGTCACGATTCAATTGGAAAATTATCAAGACTGTGTGGACTTTAATCTATCTGTGATCTTAATACCAGTTAAATAGTAAATTTTGTAAAATCATTGGCCACGCTACTATCCTTGGATAGTAATCAGGATTAACTTAAATAATGGCTCCACTATCTAACAGTTGTATGAATTTGAACAAGCAGCTTAACCTCGCTGTATTTTGGATTTACCATATATAGAAACTTTGAGCCTTTTCGTCAAGGTGGCGCCGAAAGCGAAGAAGGAAGCTCCTGACCCTCCCAAAGCTGAAGCTAAAGCGAAGGCCTTGAAAGCCAAGAAGGCAGTGCTGAAAAGCATCCACAGCCACAAAAAGAAGAAGATCTGCACATCAGCCACCCTGCGGCTACGAAGGCAGCCTAAATACCTCCGGAAGAGCGCGCCCAGGAGGAACAAGCTTGACCACCATGCCATCATCAAATTCCCCCTGACCACCGAGTCAGCCATGAAGAAGATAGAAGACAACAGCACACTGTGTTCATTTTGGACGTCAAGGCCAACAAGCACCAGATCAAACAGGCTGTGAAGAAACTCCACGACATTGATATGGCCAGAGTCAACACCCTCATAAGGCCCGACAGAGAGAAGAAGGCTTACGTTTGGTTGGCTCCTGATTAGGGTGCTCTGGATGTTGCCAACAAAATTGGGATCATCTAAACTGAGTCCAGCTGGCCAATTCTAAATATACACTTTTTCACCATAAAAAAAAAGAAACTTTGAATAATGAAATTATAAAGACCATTGCAGTGGGTAATTAATAATATATAAAACTAAAGAATATTTCACTCTTTGCAACATAAAATAACAGCTCATTTAATGTCGCCTCCATTATAATTCTTTAGCAGAATGCCATAACCCAAGGATTAAAGGATTCTGAAGATCCTAAAGGAAGTTTATGACATATTACATTAAAGCCAGAAGTGAGGAACTCAGTGTTCCGACACTGAGATGAAGAAAATAAGTGTAAGTTATCCTGTGATGATCAACACATGTCACAAATGTGTTGAAATACCTCACTTGGTCTTCTAAACATGTATCACTATTGTGTCAATCTAAAATAAAACATTCTCTAATTGTATGCCTATTACAGAGTGCTATAATTTTTCTATTTATGAAAACAAAGAGTAGAGAATCATTGTCATTCAGAACTTTCTTCCTAAATGTTTCTGCATAGACTTCTTTACCAATTCCAGGAATTTTTGATTCTTTAATTAACATATTCCTGGTATTCAATATAATTTCATGTATGAAGGAAATATTAATTATGATAATTGAAAATAGTAAGTAACATATCCATGCATCAATACTTACAAATATTATAAAGCTAATTTTATTTAATAGAACATAAAACCATTGCATTAGTCAGAATTCTTTGTAGGAACAGAATTTAAGAAATGAATATATGTTCTTCATATATATTTACATATATGTGTATACACACACCAAAAAAAAAAAAACAGAGAGGAGGTTTATTAGAAAGGCTCACAGGCTGTGTACTGGCTAGTTTCATAATGGCTGTCTACCAATGGAAGGTGTATGAATCCAGTAGTTGTTCAGTCTACAATATTAGATCTTTCATGTTGGCTGGTCTTCAGAATACACCAGAATCCCAAAGAAGAGGACTCTAATGGCAGTGAAGGTATGGAGTCTTTAGGGAGAGCAACAGCAAGCAAGCAAAGAGAGAGAGCACACTTCCTTCTTCCATGATCTACAAGACGAGAGCAGGAAGTGCAGCCCAGATGAAAGGTGGGTCTTCCCACCTCAGAGATCTGGATTAGAAGTGGGTCTTCTCACTTCAAATGATTTAATTAAGAAAAATCCCTTACAGGTGGGCCTGCCCACTTACTTGGGTTTTAGTTAATTCCAGACGTAGTCCAGATGAGAACTAAGAACAACCATCACAATATCACTTCTTGTCAGCTTAGCACACCCTCCTATCTCCTCATGCCATGCTTAATTTCCAAATGAAAACAATAACCATGTCATAATTAACCCTAACATGATTTAACCATCCCATGTACAATAGTAAACAGATCATATATTTAACAAGGTCAATTTGACAACCAAGGATAGCCATCACAGCAATTAATTATCATCTATTTGGAAGCCTTATTGGAATATAAAGATCATGTAAATTTTAATAATGAAAAGGCATAGAATTTAAAGGTAGTTATCTAAATTTGAGCAATGTTTCCTCCACTGAGTTTTAAAATGTGGCAGAATACTCACAAACACCATAAATCCCGAGGAAGTGTAATACTTACTGTGCCCAGGAAGCCAATACAAACACGGCCGGAAAAAACTTAATCAGGCCTATAATTAAGCTGTTTTAAGTCAATTAGTTGCTCTGTAGTAAGCATTTCATTAGGTAATGGCATTTTGTGTTTATATCAAATTTCTCTCCTGCGAAGAAAACAAAGAGGCAGTAAAAATTCTGATAGACATTTATTTACCCTCTTAAATGTCATTTGATAATTAAAAAAGAAGGAAACGCATCGGATGCCTATACATTATAGCCCAAAGCACTTCCTTTATAAAAGATCATGAAATTCAGAGTTCCTAGCTAGAGCCCTTAAATGGCATAAAGCATTGCTCAGATTGTGGCAGGATAAAATAGTGACGTCCCCATAAATCTAAGTCATTGCTTCATTCATTGACTCCGATGGAAGTGCTGGCTGCCCTGCCAGGATGGTGCAAAGCGGTGGCGTTACCACAATCTGAGTCAGCAAGTCATAGACAATTCTGAGAATTTTACATCGTTTCCCACTGAATGTTTTAATAATAATAGAATTAAGTAGTTTTTTTGGGCGGGGGGAGTTGACTTCTTTTTCTCTTCTTGAAGTATGAAATCGGAACAGATGGCATCTCAGACCCTGTTTAGATTGTTGTGTACAGTTATTGTTTGTCTTTAGAACAAAAGCCAACTGCATGCATTCGGCTTGAGTTTGTACAGTGCTAGCATTGTCAGTCACAGCTCAGTGACTGTGTGTCCCTTGCAGCTGCAGACTCATGGTCTAAGCTTTAGTTCAGGCCATTGTTTTTGAAGCAATGAATAAATCTCTTTTATTTATTTATTAATTTTGTGCTATCCCTTCTTTTTTATTCACCTATGTTCTTTCTACAAAAATACTCCATTGGCTAAAGTCGGGCCTTGTTAAATAAAGTATTATGGAATCCAGGTTGACTTGATTCTGTTATCACAGATTTTCATAAGAAAGAAGAATGAAAAGCCACATTGTTAAAGTTATGCTCATATTTACTGGAAGTTATTTATAAACTTGTCATGCTATTGACTAGTGGGTTGTGAAAGATTTACTTATTTCCCTGCTTTCTGGGTAAATCATTATAATTAAGCATCTGAATGCCTCCTGCATTGTGATATAACTTGGATTCTCTTGAGTTCTAATTGCCAAAAGCACATTTTATATCTTTACACCAAGAAAGTGTCTCTCAATCTATCTTAAGATATCTGGGGCACTAATTAGATATAAAAAATGTTCAGTGCTATCTGGCACAGTAGTTTTATGAGCCGAGATCATATATTTACTTAGCAGGCAATAAAAATTATTGCATATAGAATTATAGAACCCAATGGCAATCCAGAGCTAAGGTGTTGCTGGGAGAGGTGGGGACTCTGTTGTTTTCAGATGCTGCAATACATTTCATGCACGTTAGGTGATGCATTTCCTGTCATATATGCATGGCAAAGACAATGCCAGAATGGGTCTCCAGAATACCAGAACAGCCTGCTTCTGACGTGTCGTAACCTAGCTACAGTTCTCTTTGCTTCTTTCTTTACAATGTTAACTCACTGAGTTTGACATTCTAGCTGTGTTGGTGACATAAACTGTAACCCAAGCATTACAAGTTAGTAGAGTAAAGCCATGGATACATGCCAAGTTTTTAGCACCCTTCAGTTTTGGCACTCGAGACAATAAATTTTGTTGTGTGAATAAAGACACTAAAGTCTCCATCTTCCACAAGCAAGAGCTCATGTGTCCATCCTTCTAAACACGAGAATGAGACCTACAGGGTCTGAACTACGGTGCTTGAAAATGCCCTTGTCCTGTGGCATTGTTATGCATCTGCTCGCTACAGAGCAGTCTTTGCTTTGTAGTTCATCCTCAATCCTTATGTGAATCCTTATTTCCTTTTATATGGCTCAGTCAAGAAATCAGGCCTCTCATGAGTGACTACGGAAGCTGTTTCTGAAGTTGTCTTTGGCTAAAGTATTTCTGGCAAAAAAATGTTTTTATTTATCATTCACACCTCTAGGAAAGTAAGTTGTCTTATTACAGTGATAAAAATATCATGAATAGCTGAGAATCACAAGACATTATTTACATATGTCTCCTTTCTGTTTACCCTTCCTTGTCATTCTGCCGTACAGGTTCATTTTGTTGCTTTGTTCATTGTATATTCAAAGTAAAGGACTCTATAATAACTTCTTACAGGCGTTTCTGTTTTACCTGCACTGTTTCTTCAGCGGTGCCCACTTTAATATTCCTAGTGTTTTCTGTTTGTAATATAACATGGAAGCTACTTAATACTTTTTGCTGACCTAATGTCTTGATTATTATTTAAATAAATTTAAAAGTCAGTATTTTAGTTCCAAAGCAATTATAACAATCTTTAGGAAACCTAAGCAGAAAGAGGAAAATATCATCCACATTCAGATGATGGTTTTATAAAATCTGAACATACATGTTTATGAAACCATCAAATGTCCAATTCTACTTTAAATTCCAAAGTAATTTTTAATTACCAGAGAGAGATAGAGAAGGAGGGGAATCTGTGTAATCTGTGTTTGAGTCATTGGATGAATAAAAGTTTTCAAACATGTCAAATCCTGAAAATCTAGAGAAGCATAACTTCAAAAGAAAAGTGATTTTAGTTCTATAAGATAGAAACACTTATAATCAGTAGACCTGAGAATTATTTCTCCATCTTATTCCACACATGTAAAACGACTAAGGTGTCAATTGGTCACGGTGTAGATAAATGGAGTCGTCAAAACTAGAATAAAGGTTGTTCTAGACTTACCCTAAACATGCACTTCCAGAAATAACCAAAAGGAAAGTAACTATCAACCAGGAAGATGTAAAATGTCCTAATCCTGGAGCTTGAGAAAACAAAGAAAATGCCACGGTAAAAAAAAAAAAAGAAAGAAAGAGAGAGAGAGAGAGAGAGGAAGCAAGAAAGATTAGGTCACATAAAACAAGGCCCACACTATAGGTAAGTTCGCAAAGCCAACATGGGCCATAAAATGGTCTCCACTCTCATTTCAAATAAACCAGCAGGAGACCATGCACAATCCATGATTCTTCTGTAGGTCAAATTGTAATATCGAGAAGAAAAAGTTAAATTTAAATGAGACAAGTTCTCCTTGGTGAAAACTGGAAGTCACCTGTGAGGAAACACAGCCAAGGGTGCTTGAACTCCCAGAAGGGGATATAGGAACAGAAGTGACAATTACCCACCAAGCAGCTCAAGTGTTTTGTTGATTTTCTCACTTTTAAGTTGGCAGGAAACTTATGAAATTTCTTTCTTTCTGTATTCCTATCACCTGTGGAGGGAAGAATATCAGATTAGCAAAAACCACTTCCACATTCTGCTATTTTATTCCTGAACTCAGACTGAACAATGTTCTTTTTTTTCTTTTTGAATCAAGGAAACAAATGAAAAGTATCCTTTTCATATGCAAATCAGGATTTGAAGCTGCCAGTTTTGTAGTCTCTTCAGATAATCCGAAATGCCATGCCAGGGAAGATTTAGACCTAAAAAAGGCCAGGTGTGCCATCCACTCCAGGAGGAGTGATCAATATATTAGTTTGACTTGATCCACGTGAGCTTGAGTACATGCTACCATGGCAAAGGAATCACAAAGGAGAAGCAGAAAGACAGGACTGAGAGCTTCTGCCATTTAAAGTTTTTAAGGTTTCTTTGCCACTTGTGTGGCCCTAGTCTAGCTTGAGTCTCTCCATTTGTTCTGACTCAGGAGCCCAGCTTCCCACTTCACTTTTTTTTTTTTTAAATTTCAGAATGCTGGTTGTTTAGATTTAAACTCTATTGATCAAATAATAAAATTAGAAGCGTTTTCGCACAGAAGAGGCATCCCAACCAAACCACTAACCGACTAACCAGATGAAAAGAAACTGAACTCCTCCAGCTTACCTTGGCCAATTTGTGTCATCTAAACATACATTAGCATTAAGCGCACTTAGCTGCGGTATCTGTGATACAGTCCTTCGAGACTTTCCTTTAATGAGTTGTTCGATCCTCGAATGGGCTTTAAAGATATGTTCCAGAGAATCTCATGGTGAGGTAAATAGAATATTCAAATCTCTCTTCAGACTCTATAGCATATATAGAATATGGGAAAATGTGATTTTTATGAACCGTCCTTATAATTACTTTGCCCGGATACCAAACAAATTGCTTTTGTTGAAGAAAAGATCAACTATGCTGTTTTTACTTTGATTTGTGACTGTCCTCTGACTACTGAAATTTGATTGCAAGTTAATTTCAAGGGTTAAAGTTAAGCTTACAATTTTGTCTTTGTCTATCAGTTAGCAGCTGCTGACTGAGTTCCATTGGCTATGACTGTACGACAAAGATGCAAAGAAAATTAAACAATAGTCAGTGCTTCCAAATAATCTACAGGTTTCTGAGCCATAACGGGTGCAAAAAATGTGCTATTCCGTGTCGTTCTAGGGAAATTCTTACATACTCATTGCTATCCATTAACATATAGTAAGGAAAGTTATTTTTGAAGCAGCTTGTAGCAAATATAATATTATCTAATTTGTTTAACCATACATGTTGTAGGCATATTCTATATATAAAATACATGTTGTCATTGTATTTTACTAGATAAAGATGCCCTTCTCATTCTCTACCTAGATTTTTTTATTTGTGATGTTACTGTGACAAAAATACATGGCAAAGCAACTTAAGAAAGGAAGGGTTTATTTGAATTTACAGTTAAAAGATATTAGATTATATTAGGCACTGTATTATGTTATCCATATGACTGGGAGCTATATCAGCAGGAGCAAGGGCAGGCTAGTCACTTAGCATGCACAGTCAGGAAGCTGGAACTGTAAATGCCCAAGCTTAGTTCACCCTTTCTTCTTCATTCAGCCAAGGCCCACAGCCTCTGGAATGGCGCTTCACATAGTTAGAGGGCTCTCCTCATATTTATTAGCCTTGTCTCAGTAACCCTTCCCAGCCTTGCCTAGTGACTTGTCTTCTAGATAATTTCGGATCCTTACAGCTTGACAGTCACTGTTAATTCCCCATGTTCCTTATATATAATTCTCTTGTACGTAACTGTTTGGGTGTTGCAAGGTGTCAGGGTTTCCAATGAAAAATAGGCTCTCTCTTGCCCCAAGTTAAAGAAACAATGCCACTCCCCATCCCACCAAAATGTCAACCACAAGCAAACAAACAAATGCCAAATAAAGAGAGAGCAAAGACGTATATTAACTGTCCAGATAAGAATAACTGACAGCGTAATTGACTTTCTTTGAGTGAACTCCTTCTCCTGCATTATCAATATTGAGGATGTGACGGTAGATGCATAGGATGAGGCCAAGTCTAACTAAACAGGAGACATAAAGGAAATGTCCACCGAGAGTTCTAGTCCCAGGAAAATGGCTATCAAGAAAAAGAAACACCAAACTATTGAGAGAAAAGAGCTAGCCGTTGCTAAGCCGCTGCCTACTGGTTGACATCCAACTGGGCTAGTCCCAGGAAAATGGCTATCAAGAAAAAGAAACACCAAACTATTGAGAGAAAAGAGATAGCCGTTGCTGAGCCACTGCCTACTGGTTGACATCCAATTGGGCCAGAGCAGGAGACGGACCGGGAGTGCTACAGGCGGAGAAGCCTGGAGAACTGAGGGTGTAGAGAGTGCCGCGGTCAGAAAGCGGGTTAATTTGGAGCCAAAACTGTTATCAACCCAAGCGAGTAAGCTCACTTCCTCTAGAGATGCAATTGTCTTTATTCCTTTATTTTTTCCACTTTAGAATTCATTTCCAACTCCCTCCCTATCATAAATCGTCTGGCATCCGAAGAAAAGCACACCTTGCCCTTTCTTGAAGAGGTTATATTTGTTGTGACCTGTGAAGAACGATCAAACTAAATACAATGATAGAGTTGGGGGTGGGGGTGAGGGTAGGGGCCAAGGAAACAAGAGCACCCAACCCAGCATGTGTGGGAGAGAAGGCAGCTTAAACTGTTCTTGAAATGTCATGGAAATCAGACTGTTGCCTCAAGTACAACACAGGAACATGACCCTGAAAACAGAACCCGTTGGGGGAGATTTCCCAGAAAATTACCATTTTTCTTTTCCGTAATGGGACAAACATGTTCGATAAAAGTTTGCACACTCTTTTTAATTCAAAATACCTTTTTTTTTTTTTTTTGGTTTGTTGAGACAGGGCTTCTTTGTGTAACAGCCCTGGCTGTCCTGGAACTCACTTTACAGACCAGGCTGGACTCGAACTCACAGAGATCTGCCTGCCTCTGCCTCCATACTGAGTGCTGGGATTAAAGGCATGTGCCACTACTGCCCGGCCCTAAATACACTTTTCAAAATTGTGAAATATTGCTGGTTAGCTTAGATTAGCCTTGATTTTGCAATGTCTCCAAGTCTTGATGCTGAATTTTTATTCGCCTCTTTTGGTCTCTGAAGTCCCTGGATTGTCTTTGTATTACAGTATCTGATATAAAATATACATTTAAAACCTAATATTATTGTTGTTATTATATTGTTACTTCAGTTAACACAAACAAGAAAGTTGAATTATTTCCTATATGAAGCATAAATGTAAATTTGTATTTTTAAATAAAATATTAATATGTAACGTTAATATATAAAGCATATGCTACTAAGCTAAGTTTAGAACACAAATAGAAATAATTCCCCAATTTGATTATTTTAAGTATAAACTGTCTATTGGAACAGAATTATTTTCTTAATCCAAAATATTAAGATTTCTATTCTTGTATTATATGGTAACGTCCTTCATTTTATTCTGAAGGAATCGGGCTTTTCTGCCTGTCTTTCTTCTTGAACTATTTTTCTTTTAACTAGAACACACAGGAGGCACTTTTAATGCCAAAAGTTTCTTTTGATTAGAAGGATCTGTGGGCTCTTTTGTCATGGAGAGTGCAAGAGGGAATCTATAAGAAAAATAATATCAAAGCTAGAAATAACAATTTCTAAAGCCAAGACCCATGGCTAATGATTAAACCTTATCTTGTAACAATAATACGATCTTGAACCTTATAGTAACTTCTGCCTTTACAGTAATGCTGAAACTCACTAATATTGATGAGCTTAGGTCTGGAAATGTCAAAATATTCCACCTGAAATGTTATTATGTTCTCATAGCTTTCATATTCAGCTAAAAAACTTATTGTTTTCTTTCTATCTAGTAAATGGTATTTTTACTAAAAGGAAAAAGAAGTAAAATTACTTATAGAGAAATGATTCTAATGTATTATTACTAAGTGAGAAGGTCATTAGAGAATGCAGATATAAAGGTTTGGACATCCTGTATTCTAAACCATTTTAAATTGGTATGAATGAGACCATACCAAATATACTTTAAATGATATTAAAAAATTTTGTAGACTTGGCACCTCTGACCACTAGAGACTTCACCCTAACTGCCCCTGGAGAGGTGAGTGTCTGGGTCTCAGACTGGAGGACCCTGCTCTCTAGGCTCTAGCATCCCACACCCCATCACCACCCATTGAAGCCCTAGAGGCCTGAGGGCAGCCTCCCCACCCCCACCCCCTACCACACCTCTGACCACCTGAGCCTTTACCCTGACTGTCCCTGGAGAGGTGAGTGTCTGGGTTCCTAGCTGGAGAGCCCAGCTCTCTAGACCCTATCACCCTGGAGGCAAATCCCACATCCCACCTCCATCCAGTTAAGCCCCAGAGACCTGGGAACAGCCTCCCTGTGCCCACAACCCCTACCCCACCAAATCTCTGACCACTAGAGCACTGGCCCTGACTGCCCCTGGAGAGGTAGTGTCTGAGTCCTCAGCTGGAGGGCCCTGCTTTCCAGGCCCTAGGCTACAGAGGAACATCCCATGCCCCACCCCCCCAACCACCAAACCCCAGAAACCCCAGAAAAGCCTCCCCACACCTGCGACCATCCCCTACTGCACCTGTGACCACCAGAACCTTGACCCAGACTGCACCTGGAAAGTAGCCTCCAGAGCTGCAACAGATGAAGAAAACAGTTCAAATAGTTCAAGACTTGAAAATTGAAATAGAGACAATAAAGAAAATACAACCAAGGGAATTCTGGAAATGGAAAATTTGGGTAAATAATCAGGGACTATTGATGCAAACATAACCAACAGATTGTGAGAGATGGAAGAGAGAGAATCTCAGGAGTTGAAGACATGATAGAGGAAATAGATTCAGCTGTCAAAGAAAATGTTAAATCCAATAAATCCTGAAAGCAAAACATCTAGGAAATCTGGTACACCATGAAAAACCAAACCTAAGAATAATAGGGATAGAGGAAGAAGAAGAATTCCAGATCAAAGGCATAGAAAATAGATTCAATAGAATCACAGAAGAAAACTTACCCAACTTCAAGAAGGATATGCCTATGGAGGTACAGGAAGCTTACTGAACACCAAAAAGACTGAATCAAAAATATCCCTCATCATATAATAATGAAAACACTAAACATTCAAAAGAAAGAAAGAATATTAAGAGCTGCAAAGTAAAAAAGAAAATCAAGTAACATGTAAAGGCAGACCTATCAAAATTACATATGACTGCTTAAAAATTCTAAAAGCCAGAAGGTCCTGGACTGATGTGCTGGAGACACTAAGAAATCATGGATGCAAGCCCAGAATATTAAACCCAGAAAAGCTTTCAATCACCATAAATGGATAAAACAGGATATTTCATGACAAAACCAGATTTAAATAATACCTATCCACAAATCCAGCCTTAGAGAAAGTAAGAGAAGGAAAACTCCAGCCCAAGAAAGTTAGTTGCACCCATGAAAACACAGGCAACAGATAAGCTTACACTTCACACCCCACACCAGCAAACCCCAAAGAAGGGAAACACACAAACACTTCCACTGAAAAATAACAGGAATTAACAACCACTGGTCATTAAGATCTCAATATCAATGGATTCAACTCACCTATAAAAAGATACAGGTTATGAGCCTAGCCTTTAACGGCTGAACCATCAATCGTGCCACAGGGACATGTGCTCAACTATGTTCATAGCAGCTTTATTCATCATAGCCAGAACCTGGAAACAACCTAAATGCCCCTCGATCGAAGAATGGATAAAAAAAAAATGTGGTACATTTACACAATGGAGTACTACATAGCAGAAAAAAATAACGACAGCCTAAATTTTGCGGGAAAATGGATGGAACTAGAAAGCATTATTTTGAGGGAGGTAACCCAGACACAGAAAGACAATTATCACATGTACTCACTCATAGGTGGTTTTTAAACATAAGGCAAAGAAAACCATCTTACAAACCACAATCCCAGAGAATTTAGACAACAATACGGACACTAAGAGAGACCTACATAGATATAATCTACGTGGGAAGTAGAAAGTATAAAAAGACAAGATCTCCTGAATAATT